>JAEBUS010000007.1:600000-838961 GCA_023014475.1 Amanita pallidorosea
GAATGGGCCGGGAGTGTCAAGTCAAAACTCGAGATAAAGCTCGGCATGCTAAATTAAACTATTGTCATCATTGTATCGATACCATACCACGCTCTTTGGATGTCCAGCAACGCATGTGCGCTCTAGAGCGCCCTAACAATACATTCATATCGCTTAGACTATGGCAAAGAATAAAAGGATTTTCACACGTATGTCTGAAGAACATGTCCTCCACTGAACTCAGATCACCAAGTGGTCGACTTAGCCGTTCTTCAAAACCACATCCATCCTGAAACACGAAAATATCTCAAGTTCTTCCCGGAACGCCTGACGATGGACGAAGCACGCCATCTCCGCAGACCCTACTGACATAGACTTTATCATACATCTCGGTACGAACCAGAAAACGGATATGATTGCTGGCTCGGCAGAGTGCTTTCACGTGAACGAGACGTTCGAAAGCTGTGAAATTGGGATCCTCATTGCACCACAACTAGCGTTGTATACTGTGTTGAAGTAGATTTTTCGAAGAGAAGAAGTTGCATAGAGCCATCTTTGAAACGGCTAGCGACAACTTACCAATGCAACGTTGGTTGGAGGATGTCGCGGGAGCAAAGCTAGAAGCTGTACAGAGGGAATGTTGGAGAAATATAGATGGGACATGCACAGATGTCAGGGGATACAGTATACTGAAGTGGGAATGGGTCGGGAGTGTCAAGTCAAAACTCGAAATAAAGCTCGGCATGCTAGATTAAACCATTGTGATCTTTGTATCGTTACCAGACCAGGCTCGAGCGCGCCCTGAGCTCAATAACAATATATAGCACGCGAGTAAGCCTGTCATTCACGCGTTAAACTGCCAGAAATAAGTATAATGGAGATGCACTATTGGTCGTGGACATACCGCTGTAAGGTATGACTCTGCCACAATGCGTGCACGGGCGTTGAGGCTTAGCTTCATTTCACTTATTTCTTTGTCTACTTCCTCCATGAATCTGAATACGAGTCAATAATTCTAACAGAGCGAGATGGTCGTCACGCAACTGTATGATAAAATCGACTATTTTGTGCTTCAACATAGTCTCTGAGTGAGTGTTCGTTATGAGAAACGAGATGTCATATCCCTACATATCGTGGCGAAGCGCACAGTAAGGTGGGATGAGCATCGCAAGCATGATTAAATATACCTGTAGGGGCTTCCGCCGTAGAACGATGAAACTTTCTGCTCTTTGCATCATGAAGCGTGTAAATTGATGACATAGTATTCGCTCAATCTCATCCGCCTGCTTAATCTTGATACTGAGTCTGATCGAGTTGACTGAAGGTTCGATAAGGACACGTTCGTTCTCGTTGCGAGATATTGTTAGTGGATTCAGCAGTACTTCTTTCGACCCCCTTGCAGCCATGCCTGAGATCCGTAAAAAGATCAACGCTCGGTAGCGTACCTTGTCTCTACTTCAGGTTTGTTGTGTCGTTCTACAACCTAAAGGTGTGCCGAGTTGTTCCACTCATTTCATGAGCGGGTCCGAAATAAATACCTGAGAAGAGAAATTCTCTAGGGTCAAAGCAGCTGTCAATGTTGAACGAACAGCTGAGAGGTATGGCCTTAGAACATTTGACTTGCACATATATTAGATGTAATTTTGAGCGCACTGAACACATCGGCGTACCATTATCGAGGGATGCGTCGACTTGATCTAATCGGTTGGGTGCAGCAAATTTCAGGCGGAGCTTTGTGTTGAACCAAACAGGTCGCGTCAAAAACTTTCGTTCATATCTCCCCTTTGTAAAAACCAAAATGTCTATCGCTATTGGCTTCTGGTTAGCGCTTCACGCGTGCATCCACGCTCCTCTTACTCACTGCTATCCAGGAGTCAGGAGTTAACCCCAGGCAACGAAGAGGTTATTATCCCCATCACAGACCTCAAAGTCAGCAACGTCGCCCTGGGAGAAACTCTCGTAGACCCCAATGGAAGGAGCACGGTCAAAATCGCGTATAGTTGCCCGGCACCTCCTGGCGCCGACGAGGACGATGAAAATGAGGATGAGGACGAAGATGAGGATAAAGACGAAGACAGAGAGCCGACAGAAATAGAAATCACAACGGTCTTGTGCTCTTTGACAGCCGGGAAGGTATGATGGTCGGGTGCTCACAGATGTTATATAGCTGAATTTGCGTACTGCTAGTTTGAGCACACGACAACGGACATCGTTCTGGAAAAGGATGAGCAATATGTTTTCACGGTCGTTGGGAAAAAGTTGGTATCTGCATTTACAACATTTTTAACGTGCTGAACGCCATCGTAGTTCTGTCTTTTTGAGCGGAAATTACATCGGTCAGCGTCTTGCGCACTTTTGATCTCATATCAACTTATACTGTGACAGATCAGGCAGGCCTAGACAACCCGCCATTCGATGATTCAGATGTTACGGAGGATGAAGAAGGCCCGGATGAGATCGACTCTGATGTGGACATGAATTCCGGAATTGAAGAGTTGATTAAAAATCTCAAACGTCCACGGGAATCTGAAGCCAGCACTACCGACAAAGAAAAGCCAAAAGCGGACAAAAAGAATAAAAAAATGAAGGCTGAAAATGGTCAGGCAGTCGCAGTTGGCCCTGGCAAGGACGAGAAAACCGATAACAAGGATGAGAAAAAAGGTGATTCGAAAGAGAAAAAGAAAGAGAAGAAGGAAAAGAAGAAGGCTGGAGAAGAAAGGAATTCTAAACCTGCCGAAAAAGAGTTGGCCGGGGGTTTGAAAATTCTGGATGCTGTCATTGGAAGTGGTCCTGCTGCAAAAAAGGGTAACACTGTATCGATGCGATATATTGGCAAACTTCTAAATGGCAAAGTCTTCGACAAAAACACCAAAGGAAAGCCGGTCAGTCAGTCGATTATCATTTTGGGGATATGTTGATAATGATGTATGTTAGTTCACGTTCCAGCTCGGCAAAGGAGAAGTGATCAAAGGTTAGCATCATTTTCTCTCATATATTAATCAAGATTAGAAGGTTCGTAGGCTGGGATGAAGGCATTGCCGGAATGCACGTCGGCGGTGAAAGAAAGCTGACCGTACCATCTCATTTGGCCTATGGAAAGAAGGGTGTAAGCGGCATTCCTCCCGATTCCTACGCTCGTCTTTGGTAAGACTTGAAACACCTAACGGCGTGATTTTAACTCATGCCTTGCGAGCAGAAGTTAAACTTCTTGAAATCAAGTAGGAGTTGAAATTTGGGGGAAAAAGTAACTAGTTTTGCATTTCATCTAATAGAAGGTGTTGGACATGCATGCGCACAGACTAAGGGTTATTTTAACTACAACCAAGGCAGATGCGACGGGAAGATAGACTTTATTCACGACTCCATTGGACTATTGGACCACCGCTCATGCCAATGTCTAAATACGCATGAGGAGATTCAAGGGCTGGAAACGAGTTCAATGCGTGGATGTGCCCCTCAAGTTAACATGTCTATGCATAAAAAAGTTGAAGGTTGGTCAGCGATGTGTGTTCAAGACGTAGGCACAGAATGGATGTTGCGGATGGGCAAGAAAGAGGGCTTACGACTTCTGAACAAATGTGGCGGTTTTCTTTTACTCTCATGAAAATGGGGAAAATAACGGCAACATGGCATTGGAGGGAAAAACAAAGAATCACCGGTCACCGGTCATCGGTCACCAGGCCAGGCTGAGAATGTCTATTGTGTACGAAATATTGTTTCGTGCCTGGTCGCGATGAGGACCAACCACATGTCGCCGCTCTGGAATTGTGCATGGAGTGGCACGCCAGGACTTTCCGCTTCATTGACCTCCTGTCTTGTGACTTCCATCTATGCAGAATTCACAAGTGCCTTTGGCGAATGCGCTTTCTGTCTAGTACTCTAGGAAATGATATTACTGGCGTGATAGCTTGCATTCTAAATTTAGAACTGACGTATGATAACCTGCCCATTATCTTTGCCAATCGGGTGCATTTCGCCGGGAGTCGGCAACATAAAAACACCTCATGCCAATTACAAAGAATATGCCATTCATTCTGAACCTCAACATGTTGCTGCAAATAGTGCTTGGTATAATCCTGGTCCTCATCGTACAGTGCATAACACAAGTCATCCAGATCATAGCTTCAGTGAAGTAGGTGTTGAGCGTAAGCGAAATGTGAGGGTATGGCTGAAAAATACAAGATCATTGCCTGGATATCGAATGCTGTTGTCGATGCAATTATTCATATCCAACGTTCTCCCCCGAACACCAGGAATTTCTGCGGGAAATAACCACCTCTTCGTCAACAAGCATAAGTGTAAATTCTTCTCGTCACAACAATGAATCGAATTTTAACTTTAACTCACAGCTTTCAAATCATTTGGATGGGATATTTTTTCGATAGTACCAAGTTGCCTTGATTGATGATGCGAAAGTTTCGTTAACTACGTCATAGGTTTCTGCACTGCCAGCCAACGTCGAGCTCGTTTTGGCGGACGTCGCTGCTATCAAGGTTGTATTTTCGTGAAAAATGCAAGACGTATAATTGACCATAAATCCAGGAAGTAACGACCTCCCGCTCACGGTTTCCGAAGCCTGTTCGACTGTATGACAGCTTAGCTGTGTATGGCCCTAATATTCTGGCCAGTGAAGGCGAAAGTTGGAAAAAATATCGAAAGATTTCGGCGCCCGCTTTCTCCGAGGTGAATGCGATTAGGCAACATATTTGCGGACCCTCACTTTCCATGGGTATCTCAGCTCAACAACAGGCTTGTTTGGAACGAATCCATCAGAGCAGTGAACGATCTACTACAGACCATGTGGGAAAACAAGGATGAAATCAATGTCAACGACTGTCTGGCGGAATTAACAATGCCCGTAAGACTACATATATGTCACTTCTAGTGAACTGAATACATTATTCCCTCGCAGCTTGCAATTTCCGTTATCGGAGCGGCAGGTATTGCTGACTCAACGGAGAGTTTAATTTGACAATTGATCGATTTCATTGTCTCCATCAGGATTTGGTCGCAAGATTTCATGGCGTGAAGATTCTCTCATTCCGCATGGACATAGAATGACGTTCAAGGATGCACTACGCACTCTAGCGCTCGGTGTCATCGCAAAGGTGGCATTCCCCAGCTTTATTATGAACTTACTCCCTTCGCTTCGAACGGTTAACCTTGCATTTGACGAGCTGCGGGTATGGTTGCGTACATCGAGAAGACCTGAAAAGCTGATGCAATAGGCTAGACCTATATGGAAGAAATGATTCAAAGTCGTCTAACATCTGAGAAACCGGAACGCAATGATTTGTTCACCAATCTTCTTGAAGCAATTGACATGGATGACGGGGTGCTCACCAAGGACGAACTTTTTGGTATATTGCACCATGTTCGAGTGAATGAATGCTCAATTCCTGTAAGGAAATGTGTTCATATTTCTTCTTGCTGGGAACGAGGTTCGTGTCGTTTGTTTGTTACACCTGATAAGCATGTCGATGTTCGTGCAGACGACTGCGAACACATTATGCTTTGCCTTTGCCCTATTGGCACTTTATCCTGCAGTACAAGAACGGCTTTTCGAACACATACGTGGTATAGTTCCGGGAGGAACCCAGCCAGTCAGTTTCTGGTCGTGTCTTCATGACCATTTTTTTTACAACGATGCCACAGACGTACGAACATGTACCGCGGCTGGATTATGTGCTAGCGTAAGTGCGGACAGCTCTTACTCTGTCAAATGCTGACAATCCACAGCGTCGTATATGAAACATTACGAATGTTCCCCCCAGTCACCGGATTTCCGAAAGAGAGTTCGGAGGACGCGACTCTACTAACAGGTAATCTGAAAGGTGAAAAACTCGCCGTCCCTGTTCCGAAAGGAACCCTGTTGACAATAAGTGTCGCTGGGGTGCACTACAATCGTAAGCCCGGCAATGATACTGCAATTGTTGAGTTACACAATACAACCATAGCACGCTACTGGGAAGACCCTTATGAATTTAATCCTTCGCGCTTTCTCGGGGATTGGGAGCGCGATGCTTTTTTGCCTTTCGCCGCAGGTATGTGATCGTATGCCCGAAGGTGAACCTTTTATGGATCTGCGCAGGTGCACGAGCGTGCCTTGGCAGAAGGTAATATATGCTCGTTTTTCGTTCTCGAGGCATCTAAATTGGAATCAAATTTAAAGATTCGCTGAATTGGAGATTGTGGCGGCGCTCTGTATGCTTGTGTCGCACTACCGGATTGAAATTCAGGATGAACCTCAGTTTGTCGGAGAATCCCTTGAGGCGAAGAAAGAAAGAGTCCTACGAGTAAGGAGTGGTTTGACTTTGACGTGAGTGACCTATATCTTCTGCATTTCTGCACACTGAATATAAGACTGCAGACCAGTCAAAGTCTCTTTGACGTTCAAACGCAGGATATAAATAGATCATGACGGGGGATTGAATGACTGAACGCGTGAGAGTGCCAATTTATATCTTTTTGGGGATAATCTCGTTTGTGCTATGATGTATAATGAATAGCTCTTTGAACAACAAAGATAATTTGACATATTGAAAACGCATTACTGGCACTGAACTAAAGTAATAACGATACTTCATGCCCATCTGCCTGGGACGACAGGAAGCGACGCAGATAATCCGCCATCGACGGGGATATTCTGACCGTTTATGTAGCTGGATTCGTCTATTTTCGTCATTAATCGCGACAATGGGTGAAAGTATAATTTTCATTACCTGATGCAAGAAAGGTGGCTACATTGGCAATCTCTGCAATGGATGGTTCAAAGTAGATGACGGGAAGCTGATGCACACTCGTACCTTCGGGAACACCGAAACGACCAAGTGGGTTCAGTTGTCCAATTTTCCCTGCCGTTCCACGCTGGCGTGCATAGTTGAAAGTTGGAACAGTCATACCTGTTTCGATGAGACCGGGACAAATGGTATTAACTCTGATATCGGTTCTTTGCAATTGGTATGCACTAGTTTGTGCCATGTTAGCAACACTGTGGACCAGTTAGAAATGCGGACAGATATGTATTGACTGAAGGGCATACGCTGCCTTGCTAGCACTATCTAGTAACGCCTCTAAACGATTGTAGAACTCCAGTGGAAGAAGAGAGCTCACAGTCAATTGTGCCGGCTCCAGAGCGCAGCCCAGCAGCTAGGGGGATGCCGGTTAGCCAATACTAGGGAAAAGCTAGATTGCGTACTGGACGCTGTCATGATAATGCTTCCTCCACTCGTATTCTTGCCACGAGCTGGATTGAGTTCTCGCATAGCCAGGGATGCATATTTTATTGCGAGGAAGCAGCTAAATTATCGTTAGGAAGAAGACGCACAAGAATGTATGCAGGACACACGATAGTGTATTGACACGTAATGAATTCATGAAAGTTTCCGCCGAGGTTTGGTCGAGGTGATCTTTGGTTGCAACTCCAGCCTTAATGTCAACTTAGCAGGTTGATCGGGAACCAGGCGTTAACACAAACATTAGCGAAAAATACATCTAGCCTTCCTTCCTCCTTGAGAGCTTGAGCACATACATCAGATATGGCTTTTTCATCCGCCGCATCTGCTTGAATGGTTGTAACCTGGTAACATTTAGATTTGGCGGAACTTCTCTTATATGAATCACCTTAACATCCGGATATCTCTGCGCAATCGTCTCCTTCAAATTAGGCAAGTTGGCGGCATCGTAGTCAAGCAGATACAAATGTTTCGCTCCTGGACTACCTATGAGGTAAAAGATTTCTCATAATGAACGGACTCCGCACCTTCGTGAGCAAATCGAATCGCTGCAGCACGACTTTTATGTTTGTGCATGAGCAATGCCCTTCTAAAACATACAGACTTTGAACGAGGCTTACCCTATTCCCTTCAAAGAACCAACACCGGTTATAATACAAACTTTATCCTTGAGTTTTAGTCCCCGTGGGGCATCCTTGAGTTGTGATTGGATCTTCTCAACACGAGCGACAGTCGCTTTATACGCTTCGTCGTTGCTTTTCTGGTTACGGGTCTTGGCTTTACCGTCGGACATGGTTGAAACTCGTGGAGGATTGCGTGATACAATATTCTCATACCCGACTGTTACTTTGGGCTGCCGGTTCGCGCCTATGAGTACATACATAACTCCATCAGACTCACACGAACTACTGTCCGGAGATCACAAACTGAAGATCAACACGGCTGCCACAACTGGCCCAGAGTTGTATGAAATGACATCTGTAGCAGGTCCTTCGAATGGACCTGCATATGATTACACGGAAGGCGCTTCACCCATCGACATTGACGCTGCGCTCGCAAACAATAATCGGAGTCGACGAGATTCGCAGTACAGCAGCTTCTACGGGGAAGATGGACGGGGTACTATGTTCTCTGGCCCAAGTCACTCTGCCAATCCTAGTAGTATCTCAAGAATGTCGCACGTCGAGGTTGGAAGAACAAGCCACGATAGTTGGTCACGACGCAGAAAATTAAGTCGCGATTCTGGTGCATCGAGAAGTCATCTACCTCGCAGGGATAGTGGAGACACTCAGTCTTCGCGGCGAAGCACGGCCTCAAAAGATGGGGATGACGAGGATGCCGTATTTCTTACGGACGATGAGGACGACCACGGAAGGGGGAGGAGGCGGAGAAAATATCTGTCTCCTCCTGGAAGGCCGAGTGTCTTTGATAACATTGCACATCTATTTGGCGGGCGAGCCTCTACCCCCGAGCGCACCAGGAGATCTTCGGTCTCACAGCGCTCAACAGCATCGATCGCCCCATCGAGAAGAAGCAGAAGCGTGCATTCACGCGAAGGTCCAGACTATGCTGCAGAATCCGAAGATGAAGAAGAACGCTGGGGCTACATGTCTGATGAAGAAGACTCTGAAGGTGTGGTGGACTCAGATCTCGCCGATGATGCTGCATCCATCCCTGCTAGTATGGAGTACGATTCAGACTCTCAGGTACCACGCTCTCCTACGCAAGTACTTCCGCTACTTGCACCTGATCCCGTTTTCGGGGGTGAAGCGCGAATAGATATTGATACCCCTTTCGCACTTTTAGAGCCCCCTCCTCCAGGTCCTCCCAGCCGGCAGACAGTATATGTCGAGGACGAAGATACCACGATACGTTTTATTGGTTATGAGACAATACTATGGAGGAATCGGGCTTGGAAAATAGGTGTTGCCCTGACATTTGGCATTCTGGGGCTGCTCGGTCACTGGTTTCCTCGCATCTGGCTACGGTGGGTTACCAGGGAAAGAGCATTTAGGGATCTACGTGCTGGCTTTGTGGTGGTAGAGGTCAGTCCACCAAATTTTAAGTTATCACATCTTGATGGTATGCAAGTCTGCCTACAGAGACATAGCTCTGTTCCCGATCCATGTCATTCAGTATCCTTATCTCATCTCTACTGTTTTCCCGCCATCTGCAGATGGTGCAGGGCTTTCACGACAACAGTCGGTCCCTAATGCTAGCAAAAACGGCGAGGACCAGGCAAAGAACTATTGTTTAAACGAATTGCTCGTGGTGGATTACCGATATTCTCGTTTCGCGCTTGACCCGAGAGATGGGTTATTTAGTATGATCAGGTCAGTGAATTTATCCTAACCTAGAATTGACGCTCATTTACGCAGAAATTGGCGAGATCCATCATGGCAGCGCATCGCTTCTGTTACTGCGGGTCTTCAACAAGCAACGAGGCAGCAACGTCTCACATTGTTTGGTCCCAATTTGATTGATATTGAAGGCAGATCCACCATATCATTGCTTGTCGATGAGGTGCGTTGTTTTCTGACTACTCCAACCTTCTTCCTACACCTCCGTCAGATAATACACCCTTTCTACGTATTTCAAATCGCAAGCATCATATTGTGGTCATTAGACAACTATTTCTATTACGCCTTCTGCATTGCAGTAATTTCAATAGCAAGTATAATGACAACTCTTCTCGAGACGAGGAAGGTGCGATAGACTTTATTTCAGTATGGCTGAGATTGACCACTGTGATGAAGACCATTGCTCGTATGAGGGAGATGTCTCGCTATTCTTGCAAGATGGAAGTCTTGATCGATGGAGCATGTAAGTTAGACCACCAATTATTGATATGTTGTAGTGCTCACTAACAGCAGGGCACGAGCGTATTTCTACCGACTTGATTCCTGGCGATGTCGTCAACTTGACCAACTCCCAGTTAACCATTGTACCGGCAGACTTATTCCTCCTCTCCGGTGATGCAGTGTTGAATGAAAGCATGCTAACGGGCGAAAGCGTTCCCGTCAGCAAGCTTGCGGCCAAAGATGAAGATATAACCAACTGGAAAAACAGCAAGTCGGAAAATCCCAAGTGCTTCCTCTATGCTGGGACCCGCGTGGTTCGTGTAAGAGGAGGTTTCTCTTCGGATGGAATGGGTAGGCCTGCTTTTGGCTTAGTTGCTCGAACTGGTATGCCTACCGTGTTGATCGATAGGTTTTTCATTTGCTCATCGTGCTATCTACTCAGGCTTCAATACAACTAAAGGCGCTTTGATACGATCCATGCTCTTCCCCAGACCTATGGGATTTAAGTTTTACCGCGACTCTATCCGCTTCATCGGAGTCTTAGCCTGTATCGCGCTCTTGGGATTCTGTTTTAGCGCTGTTCAGTTCGTTAGGATTGGGGTGCGTATATTACCCGATAAGATCGACACCAACTTACTTTTGCACAGGTCAAATGGTACAAGATAGTGATCAGAGCATTAGACTTGATCACAGTCGTTGTCCCCCCCGCATTACCAGCTACGCTCTCAATAGGGACAAGCTTCGCGATATCTCGACTTCGGAAATCAGGCATATTCTGCATAGCGCCAAGCAGAGTGAACGTTACCGGTACAATCAATGTATGCTGTTTTGACAAAACAGGCACTTTGACAGAGGACGGACTGGATATATTGGGTGTTCGGGCCCTTCAGCGGAACGTTCAACGGTTTGGAGAACTTATTGAAGACGTACACGATCTTCCGATCGGAAAAGACAAGGCATCATTCTTGCATGCCATGGCCACCTGTCATTCCTTACAGACCGTAGACGGCAATATTATTGGCGACCCCTTGGACGTGAAGATGTTCGAGTTCACCAAGTGGGCACTGGAGGAGGGTAGAGTATCCGGCATTGGCGCCATCAAGTCGAAAGGTGTTGTGGTAGAACAGGCCGCGCTTGTTCGGACGGTTGTGCGTCCCCCTGGCTCTGGGGAGTTCAGAGTGGAAGATGCTCTGAAAGCGACGACTAAAGTGAGATCGCGCCCCACCTGATTATTAGTTGGTATTGACACCGCAAAAGCATGCTCATTTCTTGGAATTGGGCGTTATTCGAACCTTTGAATTTGTTTCAACCCTCCGTAGGATGAGCGTTGTCGTCAAGAGGCTAAAAAGCAATAGCATGGAAATATATGTCAAGGGCGCGCCGGAAGTTATGGTGGATATATGTGACCGCGATTCATGTCAGTCGATTGTCTTGAGCGGGCCAGCTGCAGCTAACCAGCGAATTCCTAGTACCTGAAGACTATGATGATCTCCTCTCATACTACACCAAACGCGGTTATCGTGTCATTGCAATGGCTGGAAAAAGCATAGATGGCTTGACTTGGTTGAAGGCACAGAGGATGAAACGGTTAGTAACTATTGGACTCGATGATTGGCTCTGATTGAACGTGAGTAGCGAACAAGCGGAATCGGGTCTGCGATTTTTGGGCTTGGTCATCTTTGAGAACAGAATCAAGGCTGGAACTACACCTGCTATTCAGGCTCTCCGTTCAGCTCATTTGGCATGCAGAATGATTACTGGAGACAACCCATTAACAGCCGTGAGCGTAGCAAGAGAATGCGGCCTTGTGAACCAAACTGCCCACGTATTTTTGCCGACGTTCTCACAGGGTACGTGTAAGAAATTATATCAAACATCGCGACAACATCCTGTTATAGGTCATACACTGATAGAAACATCGAGGATCGAGTGGACGTGTATGGAAGATCCAACGTGGCAGCTCGATAGTTACAGTCTGAAGCCGAATCGGCCACCTCCACATCATACTGTTGAGGGGGGCGACAATGACTATCCAGACTATACATTGGTCATAACTGGGGACGTGTTCCGCTGGATGATCAATTATGCTGGGCTAGAAACTCTACAACGTGTAGGTGACTTGGTTATCAAGTGCATTGTTACTTATCTCTCAATAGATGTTGGTAAAAACACAAATTTATGCTCGAATGTCTCCAGATGAGAAGAACGAGGTTGTGGAACGGCTACAATCGCTTGGTTACACTGTCCTCATGTGTGGCGATGGTGCCAATGACTGTTCAGCGCTGAAGGCAGCCGATGTCGGAATATCATTGTCCGAAGCAGAGGCAAGTGTTGCTGCGCCTTTCACGAGCAGCGTGCCCGATATCAGCTGCGTTCTGGAGGTGATCAAGGAGGGACGAGGAGCTCTGGTGACAAGTTTTAGTTGCTTCAAATATATGTAGGTCTCACAGCATTGCCTCTGCTGGTTGCTGACATGATAGTCAGGGCTTTATATTCACTCATACAATTCACGTCTGTTACATTGCTCTATTCTTTTGCATCTTCATTGGGTGATTTTCAGGTCCGTAATTCATTCAGCTGGGAAGCTCTTGCTGACATTATGCGAATAGTTCCTATACATAGACCTCTTTATTATCATACCTGTTGCAGTTGCTAGTAAGACCGACATCCTTTTGACTTTTCGGTCAATTGACGCCTTGTAGTGGGCAGGACGTTGCCATATCCCAAAATATATCCAAAACGGCCGACAGCAAGTCTTATGTCAAAGAAAGTGCTCTCCAGCATCATTGGGCAGTTCATCATAATGGCATTGGTGCAAATCTGGGCATATTTGTGGGTGCGAGAGCAGCCATGGTATACGCCACCTGAGCCCGGTAAATCAAAGCCTGGCGGATACAATCTGGAATCGATAAACTATGAAAATACGGCATTGTTCCTGGTGTCTAGTTTCGAATACATCCTGGTTGCGGGTGTATTCAGCATCGGACCGCCGTACCGCCAGCCGATGTACACAAATGGTGCGTGACATGCTGGGATTGAAGGAGGGTTGTTGTTGACGTGGGGATTAGTGTGGCTTATGTTGTCGATCGGAGTGCTGACTCTGTTCAACCTTGTGGTGGTGCTTGCGCCGCCTAAGGGTGTGTCGCGGTTGCTGGGGTTGATGACGGTGCCGGTTTCTGGCCGGATGGTGCTTGTAGGCGCGGTTGCGGTGAATGTGGTTGTGTCTGTTGTGTATGAGGAGTGGGGCGCGCAGCAGATAGCGCAAGGAGTGGGCGCATGGCAGCGATGGCGTGGGCGGCGACGAGTACGGGAGGGCAAGGCGTACAAGGCGGTGCTGGGCGATGAGTAGGAGCTCCGCCTCAATCGGAGTGTACATTACGAGTCGCATTTCTTCGTTTTTGTCTTCGTCGACGCGCGCTGGCTGCTGCTCGAGACCGCTGGATTCGGGCTCTTTTCGTGCTTTCGCCATGCATGTCTTGCTTTTGTACTGTCTAGTCTTTTGCTTTCACTCGGTCGTCTCTGCTCCCATCGCCGAGAGACAGAATGGCGCTCGAACGGTCACTACGGTCAATGTTATAAATACGTGCGTTCTCCTCCTCTCCCAACCTCCCAGTCTTCCTGACTGCATGTAGACCCAATGGCCCTATGACAGAAACCTGCACAACTATCTTGACCCCAATCTTCGATAGTGCAGGTGTCCCCGCCGCACAAGAAGTCAAGAACTGCAATTTGAAGCCTGGATCTCCGAACGGGGCATCGTCCGCGACCTTGCCTTCGACGGCTGGTTCGTCCAGCGCGACTTCCATTCCTTCCTTGCCCAACTCCACAATCGTCGCTCCTTCCTCCACGCTGCCGCCTCCATCATCGTCACTATCATCTCCCTCCACGACCCCGAGCCTTCCATCGCTGCCGTCACAGACAGCTTCCTCCATACCTAGCAGTGGCTCCGTACGTCGCGTCTTTTGCTCATCTTCGAACCCATCTCTGAAATTCCGTCCAGAATTCTACCACTGGCTTAGCGCCAACCCCGTCGCCAACTGGAAGTATCGCTGTGCATGTGCGTTGTTGATCCACAAATTATCTAGATAATTTAACATCCTTGCCAGGGCGTCTCCTCCGTCCCGATTTCAGTTATACCTACGCCATCGACGTCACCATCGGCGTTGACATCAGGCACCCCTTCCACGACGCCTACGTCAGTGTCAACCCCGTCGACAACTGGTGGGATTATTGTACACGTATGTACCTCATTCACAAATATCCATAAAATTTAACTCCTTCGTTAGGGCGTCTCCTCCATCCCGGTGTCGGCTGTTCCTACGTCGATATCAGGCGCTTCAACGGCTGTTGCGGCGTTCTCATCAGCATCGTCGGTCGCTTCGGCTGCTGCGGTATCTGGGACGCCAACTGAAAAGTTCCAAATTCCAGGGAGGACTTTATCGGTCCTTCCCATCGGGCTTGGAGTCTTTGCTGGGATAGCTGTGATTGCATTGATTGTGGTTGGCCTGGTTACGTATGAGAGAACCAAATACCGCAAGGTAAGTATCACCGCTTTTACCACATCTCCCAGTCTAACAACTCTGAATAGGCATTTAGGCAGCGACGACTTGCTGAGGCAGGTGCTAACACGGGTTATGGTGGCATGAGCCAAGTGTAAATCACTATCAGGGTTTGTAAACTACGTTTGAGATATGTAAGTAAGGCTATGTACCTGGTGTACATGGGGCTATGTCATCATGTTGTTTCATTAGGGCGTTGTAGATGGCGACGAAACACCGAAACGCCCGCGACTCATAGACCACCCTCCGCGCGAGTAATCACCGTCCCCATCTGTTGTCATGCATGCCATCCTCAGAACCGTCGATAAACTGACCATAACCTTCCTTGTTGATAACAGCATAGAATGGATGACTAAATTGCCCCCCGGTTTCACGCAGGAGGTCGTGGTTCATCTTCAGCAAGATGATATCCCACCTGATGAAGAGAAGCGTGTACGCGTCCTTGACTTTGACAAATTCTGCTGCGGTAACTTGTACACGATACTTAGCGTATGGGCTTGTTCTGACCCTCTGATAGGCGCTCATGGTTTCTCTGCACTGTTGGTAGGTACAGTCCTCGTTCTCTGGCAGGATAAGACCCCAAGTATTGCAATATGATAGGAGACTCGAGTTAATGACAAAGAACGACGACTCACTCTTTTCGACACCGGTCCTGATTCGCTGTCTCTTGTTCGTAACATCGCTGCGCTCAAGGTCCCCATCCACGACATCGACCGCGTTGTCGCTTCCCATTGGCACAGCGATCATACTGGCGGGCTTCTCTCCTTTTTACGTCTGCGCGGCAAAACGAAAAACCAGGAATCCGAAGAGAACAAACCTTCGCCTTGTGTCGTGGACTTACACCCCGATCGTCCCGAATCGCGGGGGGTTGCGCCCGGGCCCACGTTCGACAAGGTGATTTGTGCGTTACCGCCCGATCCTACGTTTGCCCAGATCGAAGAGGCTGGCGGTGTGGTCGAGAAGCATGCAGAAGGACACGCGGTGGCTAATGACACGGTATGGATTAGCGGTGAGATACCCAGGGTGACCACGTTCGAGACGGGGATGGCGAGCGGGGTTAGATGGACCAAGCAGCACGGTCAAGGTGGAAAGTGGATCCCTGAACAGGTTCGTGCTTGCCCCTCTCCTCGGACACCGGTACTTACATTTATGGCTAGCACATCATGGATGAACGCTATGCTGCAGTGAACGTTGCAGGAAAGGGTCTGGTCATATTCAGTGCGTAAGTGTTCTGTACCCCCTGCCACTCAAAAACTTTGCGGAACGACTCGCCGTTGTAATAGGTGCTCGCATGCAGGAATAATCAATGTCGTGAAAGACGCGATCACTACATTCAAGAGACCCGTGTACATGGTAAGTGTTCATCTCCGGATATTCGGACCTCTCATCTAATACGTTTCTCCTAGATTATCGGTGGACTTCATTTAGCAGGGCCTGAATTTGATTCTAGATTGGCACCTACGGTAGATTTCTTATCTCGAGGACTCAGGCCAGCACCTACGTATGTGCTACCTATGCACTGCTCTGGTTTCAAGACCAAAGTGGCATTGGAAGGAGCACTTGGAGAAGGCTGTGTTCCGGCTGGCGTTGGTCATAGGGTCGAAATTATTGGCAACAGGGATGACGAATCAAAGCTATTCGCTCCATCTTACTAAAGTTACTCCGATGTATTTGTGTACATAAGTACAATTCATATCCACATATCATCCATATCAAACATAGTCAGTCCACCCATGAACATAGCTTGTGATAACATTATTTAATCGGATTGTGTAAATGGGAAAATCAAGCAAGTGGATAGATAAGATTGACGTCGAGGGGATAGAAGCGGATAATGTATGCAAATAGGACAGAAACTATGCTGCGCGGTCAATGGTAATTCTTGCACAGGCCACTCCACTTACCAATACAAAGATAAAATTTCCATGAATACAATGATCGTCCAAGATTTTTTAAATAACGGTGGAAAACGACACCTGCATCGGATGTCCGTCCCAGACCGAATCCGACGCGAAGGTAGCGTACTAAGGGTCTTGCAGTTTTCAGGGTAGGCGTCATTTGCAATGCTGAGTTGTCTGGCTCGGCAGGCACGGTGGCGATCGGCTCCTCTTCCTTCACGATGACTGCGTTGTCCTGCTTCTCCTCGGCACTTGCAGGGGCTGTTACTGGTTCTATCACATTCACTTGAACCTTTTCCGTCGCAATGTTCTCATCGTTCGGTTTCTGGGAAGGGCCTGCTTCCACGGTCTCCGCGATAACCTTTTGAGCGTCAGAAGCCTCGTGTTTCAACACGACCTGCTCGGAGAGTCGCGCCAAAGGTTGAGACTCTCCACTGTCACGTCGCTCATGCGTGGACGTTGAGAATGATCCACTGTCACGTCGTTGAGGTGTGGACGAGGAGGATGACTCTGAAACTCGGTGCGCCTTGCACCAAACACGGTGATCTTTCCAATCCGATGTTTGATGTGATCTGGAGCAATACCAAGCCGTGCGGCAATTGTTACACGTGGATTTCGTCTGCTTGCGACAGACCTCGCAGAACATACCCTGCTCTCGAAGCGGGTATTGGTTGACGTAGCTACGGAGCTCTTCAGAGACAGTAGCATTCAGTTTGTCGCTGATAGAAATGACCAGGTCAGGGGGTATCGGGCCATAAAGTACGTATTGCTGGAGAACTATTCTGGCCAAATCCGGCATGCGCGGCAGCGGCAGAGAACTATTCCCGTCGTACTGTAGAAAAGAGGGGTAGGCAAACCGCAAACCGAACTGCTGCATCGCTATCGCGTGGGCCGTGGCGATTATGCTATAGAATTTGTCCTTTGTCCTGACCTGCAAGAACTGGGACTCTGACATCGATTCAGGGAGACCGATATACGGATATTTGTATGGCGCGAAGTCATCGGTCGGGACAGGTATGGTGATTTTCCCTGTCTTTTTGTCCACTGACATACATCCTTGTTCGAGGCAGCGGTCAGGACGAGTAATAGTCAGAGGTAAAGACATTTTTTTGGCATGCACCCGCATGTCGTGTAGGAATTGGTCAACCCATAGCATATCTTCCTCGATGTAGCGTTGTGTGTCGCCAACAAGTTCATGCTTTCTTCGATCCGAGTATATTCCACCTCTGAGAACGACCATTTCAACAGGAACAGATGCATTGTCAGTAACATAATCCAGCTGGTCGACAATCGCCTGATCGATAGGCAGACGTCGTTACTCTCTTAGAATGTAGTAAGATCAGACACGTACCTGCGTGTCCACCACGCTAGGTGTATGCATCATGGTCGTCCTTCCAGTCGAGTTGCAGTGACAGACCAAGACAAGAGATGTATCAGCCATGTCCGTGCATAAGCCTGACACTGGAGAATTCTGGTTGAGTTTGGCCCATGTACGCTCTGGCACGCGATGGTACCCAGAGACGAGGAGCCTCCACAATTCAGAGCGAGGGTATATGGTGACGACTACGTCGTCTGGTCCCACTGAGCGTTCAGAAATCTGCACCATAGTGATAGTAAGTAGACGGGAAGGGTAGGATAGAAGAGTGAAGAAAGCGGGTTAATATTGCATTTTCAGGGTCTGCCTGCGGGGAAGTCCTCGAGGCATGGGTGTATACAGCACGAGACCACCTCGCAGTAGACATGAGGGTAATCAAATCGCGTGTTGACGTCCGTGCTGCTTGGCCCCCGAGGCATATACCAATGCACTGCAGATCGTCTCCAGGGCTATGCGGAACGTGTTGGATGCCTTGTTCGGGTAATCCACCTTCCTTTTAAGCCGAAAACTGAGGCCGCGTTGGCAATGATTAATGCGTGATATAAACGAATCGGCAGCATCATAGCATTCGACTACTTGATAACCGAGCCGGAACTATTAGCCAAGGTAACTCCAAATAAGATAAAAACAGAAGAAAGTGAATATGGCTCCTCCTATGAAGATGTACATATCTTGGGCACTGTAATATCGTTAGTGTCATTCAAAACGGCACCGAGATATACTGACCTTCGTTTCTCGATCCATCCAATGACATCTCTGCTCAATCCCAGCATGTTCGCAGCGTCCAACAACCTTCTTTGGGTCCCTTTGAGCATATTTCTCTGGTCTATCAAGTTGTCCAGAGCTTCTCTGCCTTGTGCAAGGAAGTCATCTATTCGTTGCTCTGCATTCTGGATGAAAGAGTGTTCATCCAACGCATGTGCTTCCCTTATTCCAAACCCTGAATTCGGGCTTAAACTGCGGAAAGGCGACTCGGAATGTTGTTCTGTTTGTGGGCGCAGACCAGGGTGGAGGGTGGAATGCTGTGAAGGTTGGAACCGTCTTCGTGCATCATTCGGCGATGATGGTATTGCGGAGTTTGTTATCAACTCTGACCGATTTGTGGCCGCTTTCTAACAAAAATAGTATAAGCATGTGTACCTCAAGTCATTTACACGCGTACCTCAAGGGAGGCCGTCTCTTTCAGCGCCTCGAATTGGCCGCGCAGTTCTGCATAATCACTTCTGAACTTTTGCACTCGCCTGTTGTCGACATTAGGATTGGCACCATCCAAGTCAAATAAAATTTCTAACATTTGCGCCTTTTCTTGTTTTGCCTTAATCATTTCTCGTCTTGCCATAGAATCGTAGTCGTCTATCGTTCGCTGCATCGCTGACAAAGATGCTGATATCTGGCCTAACAAAATGCGCATATTCCTAAAAGGTCAGCAACATATGCAACGGAACATTGCCGGGGGTGAAAGACGCACCCAGTAGGGATGCCGAGCTGTCTCCAGATCTCAAACGCTCCAAGTCAGCTTGTATCGAGTTCGTTTGGCGAACCCCGGAAGTATAGAGCGAATTCATGGTCGCTCAAGATTGAGACACGTCAAGCTCACGTTGACTTTCTTGTCACATCTGTCACAGAACCAAGCGCTATGATAAAGCGTTTCTATCACTTCCTAACTACTCTCCTGTCTCCTCGTTTCTTTTGACTCGGCGCCCTCGCTGAGTTGAGATCAAAATCTTCAACGATGGTGACTGTTGTTGTTTCTTCTTCACCCTCAAATTCGTGCTTGGTTCCGTGGTTCTGATCATTGTCAGACTCTTGAATGCCTGTCCATTCATCTTCACCTATACATTGTGAGACTCGTTGGTGGACGGATTGGAATACCATACTTAAAGTGGCTCCATACGCTCTTTCGACGTGTGCGGCATTTTCTTTAGCACGTTCGCGCAGTGCCCGACGTTGCTGAGGAAATGATCAATGTCAGTTACATAAAGGCATCAATGCGTACTTCATTCCGTGCCTCCTGTCGTTCCCGTTTCTGCCGTTCTTGGGCCTTGTTCTTGGCAGCCTCAGTTCTTTCGAGTTTACGTTTGTGAAAACCAGTCAGGAACTCTCTGTTCAATTGGTGAAGGGGTTGGATGCGGCACCATCGGTTGGCATACCTGCGCGCCCCTTCGTCGAAAACGATTTCTTTAATCTGTTCTTTCCTGGCCTTTCTCTTGGCTGCAATAGCTCTGTGAGATTGAGTCAATAGGGCGACATTATTTTGTAGGAGCATGGACGATGTTAGATTATGTAATGACGATTACATCAGCTTTCTTAGACGTCACGCGTCACGTACCAACTCTCGAACCTATACGTTCCGCACCAGGGGGTACTCTTCCAATGTACTGTTCATCAACTGTTCCGCGTGCTCTCCTATTCCCGGAGAGCCACCCAGATATCCCGAGACGCATAAACTCTTTGCTGCGATGGTTGAGACTCTGCCATTGGCTACATGATTGTTACCAACATCGAGCCTTTGTAATCGCTGCATTAGGTCCATTTCAACGGCGAACAGGACTACGAATGGCCACCGGTTTATTTTTCATTCAAATGAGGTCGTCGAGACTACATGCCATATGAATCCCTGTGTAACTTTCAAGGACCTGCCAGCGCCATTCAGACGTCCGACAAATTCCCAGATGGTTCCATATGATAAATGCAAGAAGGTCAACATTTCTTTCACTGTATGACGTGAAATCCCAATTTATGGCCGTCCACCCTCCTCCGACTCCGCGGAAGTCAAGGCGACACGCCTGATCTGCAAACTTAAGACTGGTAACATTTTATTCTGGCACCGTCTCTCCAGACATGAGAAAATCCCGGAGTTGTTGATGGCCCATGGACTCACAAGCCGCGGACCGATGATCCTAGTAAGGCTACCTAAAAAGGAAAAAGCATTGTGCCTGATAGTGTAAGCATTACGTAAGCTAATTTGTCTTAAGGCACAGCCCGCCAAGATCCCCTCAGACCTGAACCACCACCAACAAAGTAAGTTGCTGCTCCTTGGTTATCGTCTTATTGTCCCACTGGTGGCTTATCCCTGTGAACGTAGTATGCAGATTTTCGTAAAGACACTGACGGGAAAGACCATCACCCTCGAGGTGGAATCCTCTGACACAATTGATAATGTCAAAGCCAAGATCCAAGATAAGGAAGGGTATGTTAGATTACACAGTACTCAGTACCAGAGTTGCTGACTTGCCGCAGAATCCCCCCTGACCAGCAGCGTTTGATTTTCGCAGGCAAGCAACTCGAGGATGGTCGAACTCTTTCGGATTACAATATCCAGAAGGAGTCAACTCTTCATCTTGTCTTGCGTCTCCGTGGAGGAATGCAGATTTTTGTCAAGACCCTGACCGGAAAGACCATTACGCTGGAGGTTGAATCCTCTGATACGATCGACAATGTCAAAGCTAAGATCCAAGACAAGGAAGGGTATGATAATTTTTTCATGTCAAAGACAAAAATTCAATAAAACGCTAGAATTCCCCCTGACCAACAACGTCTCATTTTTGCCGGCAAGCAACTTGAGGATGGCCGAACTCTCTCGGATTATAATATCCAAAAGGAATCGACTCTTCACCTCGTTTTGCGTCTCCGTGGAGGAATGCAGATTTTTGTCAAGACCCTGACCGAAAGACCATTAACGCTGGAGTTGAATCCTCTGATATACGATCGACAACGTCAAAGCTAAGATCCAAGACAAGGAAGGGTACGATAATTTTTTCATGTCAAAGACAAAAATTCAATAAAACGCTAGAATCCCCTGACAACAACGTCTCATTTTTGCCGGCAAGCAACTTGAGGATGGCCGAACTCTCTCGGATTTATAATATCCAAAAGGAATCGACTCTTCACCCTCGTTTTACGTCTCCGTGGAGGGATGCAATATATTGTTAAGAACACTGACCGAAAGACGATCACCCTTGAGGTGGAGTCTTCGGACACCATTGACAACGTCAAGGCGAAGATCCAGGACAAGGAAGGCATTCCGCCCGACCAGCAGCGTCTGATTTTTGCCGGCAAGCAACTGGAGGATGGCCGTACTCTCTCTGACTACAACATCCAGAAGGAGAGCACGTTGCACCTTGGTAAGTTGATTGACGGGATCAGAAAGCGCCGAATGCTGACAGCGACGGTAGTTTTGCGTCTCCGTGGCGGGCTGTGACGATGGGGAGAAGAGTATGTTTGACGTGTATACATAGCATTGATGTGACGAATGAATGTGACAAATGAATATGATCGGTTGTCATGCACTGGACGCGTTACATAAGCAGGCGTCACTGCAAAATGGCCGTGACAGCAGCCGACCATTCGCTTCCTTTCTCCTCCTTGTCCCGGTCGATGCCCAAGGCAACTCCACCCGCCTTGAGCACCCCCTCCTCTGCCTGTTCGACTGGTCTAGCATGGCGTCCAACAAAGATTATGAACATGCGAGACCTCTCCAAGGATGATGACTTCCTCAGCCATCTGCTTGTCGAGAAGCTTGGGACTGGAGGCGTCCCTTTGTATGTCCATAAAATGGATTCGTCGCGGAAGCTGCCAAAGACGGACGCAAACGACCTTCTTCAGTCGTAAGACGCGTAGTGTCGCGTCTACGCGACCAACTTCATTTTTCTGATGTCGCATGTAGCTTGTCATGAGCAAGGCTCCCTTGCAACACGCGATTCGCCAGGCTGTAGACGAACTGCTAATGTATGTAGCATATACTCTTATCCTCTTCTCTGCCACACCCTTCTCACATTTCTCAGGCTCTCCGCTGTGCGCTACTATCTCAAGTCATATGAACAGAAGCAAATTAACGCCTTTTCCACGTGCGACCCTATCATCCTTGTCACCGAATCTTTTTGACAGTCGTACAGACATGCTTCACGCTATTTTGAGCTCTATCATCCATCCGGTTCAATAGAGATTGCACACACATCTCGTTATGCTCACCGCACGGGAAAATCAGAATTGTGTATTCTTGCCACTCGGAACCTGGCCCCAGGCGCTGTTATAACTGAACTCAAAGGGTCAATGGCTAATTTAAGTGATGAAGAGGATAGGGAACTGAAGCGAAACCTCCATAATACCGATATCAGGAGGGACTTCAGCGTGATTCACTCAAAACAGATGAAGAAGAATCACTTGTTTTTGGGTCCGGCCCGGTTTGTCAATGTGAATTTTTAAGGTTTGCGTCAAGGGTTTAATCGGTTAACTGACGATTCGTCATAGCATGACTGCGACAACAATTGCGAATTGTTTCGTGAGGGAAAATACATTACATTCCGTGTTCTTAGGCCCATTTCAATAGGTGAAGAGATTACAGCTCATTACGGCGATGGTTACTGTAAGCGCTCTTTGGGCATATGTGCTTGTGATAATCTTCTTTCGCAGTTGGCAGGAAAAATCGACACTGTTTGTGTGAAACGTGCGAAAAGAATGGTCGAGGCGGCTATGCTCCCAATTATGACGAGAATGAACCGGAGCCAGATTCAAGTTCGGGCTCCGATACAGAATCGTCCTCGTCTTCGGGCGAGTCAGATACAGAACCTCCTAATGTAAACGTGGACGAACGTCGTACGCGTCGGGGAGTGTATGCTATCTTGCAGAAAGGTACAGAGCATGACACTGATGAAAGTGACGAAGATGCCGAGGATTCTGAGAAAGTGGCCATTGAATTATCCGTCGAGGTGGATGCGGGCTCCTCAGTCTCGGCGACACCCCTAGGCATGGAAAGTCGGCCATCGCCTATGACGTCTGATCCCGGAGGTATTGCTCAGTCCCTGTCATCTTCGGACCCATTACCGTCGGACGAGTCCGATAAGTCGATAAATAATGGGAGGAAGCAAAACACTACTCCATTCCGCTCCATTATCGCAACTCGCAGACAAAAGGCTCAGGAGGTGACGAATGCCAAATTAAAGTCGTCCATCGAGAATGGGTCCTCATCACTTTCGCCTCGGCGCACAAGAGCGACGCGATCATCTTCCGCCGTGCAGTCTTTTGAAAAAGGCAAAGGACGGGAAAAAACATTTACTCCTGCCATAACGTCAACCTCAAAGCGCCCTGGTGACGGTAAAGACGATGTTAAAGTGAAGAAGGAAGAAGTTGAACACCGTAACTTACGGGCAAGACCTTCGGTAACACAACTAAACGACGCGACAAAGATAGCTCCAGTAAAGGAAGTGCCTCGAGGGCCAGATGGGAAGCCACTGCCACTTTGTGTGACGTGTTCCAATGTGTTGCCTGTTATATCTGTTGATTCAAAGATCGTTTGGGGGCTTGGTTTGGAGAGCTCGCCCAAGAAGAAAAAGCAGAAATTGGAATGTCCAAGGTTTGTTTCCTGATGCCATTCATTCCTTGTTCCCCCTCCGAGGTACGATTCTGACAAGTATCTTGCAGATGTATGCGACATTTTGCAATATATGCACAACCGTGGCCCTGTCGTGTGCCTCTCAACGGCCATTCACCTTCGTTCCTCCCCACGCCACGGGATGAAGCAACTCCTGTGGATAATTCCACTCGCCGCGTCACACATAAAGCGTTGCCAGTGCTCGATCGCAAGCTTCAGGCTGCAGCTGCGGCAGCTTCTTCCAAAGACTCTTCAAAACGTCGTCGCCAAAACAGTGACGAGGGGCGTCCTTTGAAAAGAACTAGATTGGATTCAGTGCACTCAACGCCTTCCAAAAGAAGGAAAGAACAGAGCGGTTTCGGCACCGACAGGTCTCAGAGGATCTGTTCAGAGCCATCAAAGAGAAAACGAGGAAGACCACGTATTCATTTCCCTCCGCAGCAAAATGGAATCAAAGAGGAGGAGAGTGCAATCTCGTTATCTTCGCCCAGCAGGCAACCTCGAAACTCGAATGGCCAATTTGGCCGCAAGGGCGATTTGAGCAACCTAACCTCCCCTGACAAGTCTATATCCAGCGGAATTGGCAACCTGGATTCAATTAGCCGAATCAGCACACCTCTGAGTAGTCCTCGAAAGAAACGAAATTTAGATGTTGATGAAAGGGAACATCCGCGCAAGCGGTCGCTTCGAGGCCATTGCCAAGATCCGACTGCATCATTAGAGGACCTGCCTCTGCAAAAAGTGCTTCCTCGCTCAAGTGGTTTCCGGAGTATTAAGTTGCTATCGAATCCCAATCCTCTGAGCTTTGCTCTGCAGGCTTGGCGTGATCTGGTTGTTATGGACGAGTCTTCGTCTTCTGACGAGGACGAAAAGGGCGTTGCGACTCCTGAGGACGACCAATCTCCACCTGCGGCAACATTAATAGTTGACCCTGATGACCTCGTACCACGAGCATCACCTAGCCCAGTGTTTGGAGGGACACCAATCCTTCCTCGAGGAGCTTTGACTTATAAGCCATCTCCGATAGCTTTCGCCAAGCGACGTTGGGCTTCTGTGTCATCAGATTCGCCTGGGCGTGGACCAGAGGGCACTCCAGAACTTGGGACAGACTCGGAACAAGCCCTGACCGAGAACAGAGATTTGTCAGATGTCCAGGCAACTGATAAACCCAACATTGAGGTGTGTCGCGCTGACTTGATATCTCGGCTACTTATCTGAAAATACTGCGTACCAGACTGACGACTGTCCGCATGTCGATGAACATCTTTCAGCCGAGGATCACACCCCAAGTTATTCCGCGATAGCGAGGGACGCTAATGCAGTATCCCACTTCAATGAATCAGCCACATTTCCACTCCCTGACTCAACACCCACCTTTATCTGGGCTGGATGGGATTCATGTTCCGAACTGTCCGACTCGTAAGTCTTTAAAGAAAATTTTGGTGCCCTGGTTTTTTGCTGCCCTGTTCATATTTCTAACATTATTGTATTTTGAGATGTCCATAATACTATAGCTATATATTCAGGTAACCCCAAAAGAAACAATGTAATAGGTTTAGCTATGCAAATAGGCTAAAGTTGGTCTGCAACCCCTCGATACTTACGTCTAGACGTGACTCCATACATGGGGTTATTGTAAGAGTTTTATATTTCATTGTGAATACAGTCTACTGTTGTCCGTCAGGTTTCAATGAACTACGTCCAGCTCTTAATATTTCATCTGTTGACAGCAAGTTGATTGCAATGACCGAACTGCAATTGAATAGTCAGATGAACGAAACTTTAGGGTCCCAAAATGTTTATGCGCACGCTGAATGAAGCATCTGTCGCTTGACTCTGTAGTTATCCCAAATGCCTTCAACAGTAGGATCAAATGGTTCCCCTGTTTGCAAATCAATCCCAACCATATTACCCTCTGCTTGTTCATCCTTTATAATTTTTGACATGATGTGGCAGATAACCATAGGCTTCAGCGTACCTGGAGAGCCACTACCACATCTTGAACGTCGAAACCACCATTTTGGGCGAGAGTTTTGGGAATAATTAGCAGTGCATCCGCGAAAGCCTGCACGCCCATCTTGACACGTCCCTTTGCATTTTTCTTGACGTTGCCAGTTAAATGAGCAGAGCATGCTACTTCGAATGCACCGGCACCTGGCACAAGACTTTCATCTTCAAGCGCGTTTTTAACCGCTCTCAAACCATCGCGGAACGCGTCCTGGATCTGTTGCATCGTGTGTGCATTTGGTCCTTTAATGAGCAAGGTAACTGATTTGGGATCCTTCACGTCCTCAATGAAAGTGAATTTTTCCTCTCCAAGAGTATGTTCATAGACCAGACCAGCCCACCCTAGTACGTCGGGCGTCAAATCATCGACAGAATTCTGCGCAATGCCTCCACATATAAGTTGCATCCTTTTTTTCGTTGTGAGATATCCGCCATGGCTGAGGGTAATCAAACAAACCGTTCCATGTTCCTACGCTTCGCCCTACGTAAAGCAAAAATACCATTCTTCGCCAGTATATCTAGACTCAGGGGGTCTATGCCCTTTTGATTGATGACAACAAACCCGGTAGATTTCCCTTTCGCATCCACAGCTTGATCGCAGACGTGTTTTTTGAGCTCGACGATTTTCTTCACTTTTTCATCTACAAATCTCCTCTCAGATTCTACAAGTTTCTCTCTTTGCTCTGCAGACGAGTAGAAGAATCCAGAGTTAACTTCGCTTTTGCAAAGTGAGCGTCATGGTAAAAGAATTGAATGGAAGTTTACACACGTTTTCTCATATTCCAAACTGACGTTCAAAGTCAGGATATATGCATTCTCTACACGCTTGGGCATATCCGGATGTCGTGCTCCATGATCGAGAACGAGACCACGAATGAGTTGCGTCTCCGACGCGGTGCGATGTTGCATTTTCATTATTTCAACCATATGCAAGTCTATGGGCTCTCTGAATTGGTCTTTTGGATCTAGTCTCGTTAGGTTCGGGATCACGAGGAAGGACGCAAAACAGGCGGACCTTTGGATGGCGGGGGCCGGATGGTCAAGACAGCATCGACGACATTAGCCGCAAGTTGTTTGGCAAGAACCGTGTTGATTTTCGTTGCGAGCGACGTGTGGGCGACATTGATCAACGTTGTGCGATCGAGTTTTGAAGGTTGCTTGAAGGTGTCAAGGAACTGAGGTTACTTTTTATTAAAAACGGAACGTTATCGATGCGGGATTTAAGTATATGAACGTACCGCCAACGACTCCTTTTTCGCAAGATCAAAGCCTTCCGCCACGATGGTCGGGTGGACACCTTCAGATGTGAAGCGATCAGCCTGTCTCAAGAGTTCGCCGACTAAAAGGACGACCGAGGTGGTGCCGTCTCCGACTTGGTCATCCTGCGCTACAGCTGTACGTGCGACCATTGCAGCCGTGGGGTTCTGTATCTGCATCTCGGACAGCAGAACTTTTCCGTCCTTCGTTATTTTGATTTGACCTGCCCCATCGACGAGCATTTTCAGCGTTCCACGGGGACCTACCACCGGATATTCAGGAACAAAAGAATTGTATCAAAAGTGTTCGCCGATACCAAGATTGCCTTTGACGACGTTTGCTAGACCCATCGCACCCGCCGTGTTCACCTAATTGAAGCTCTCAGCTCCCTTCCCTCTCTCGGCCACACCACGAAATTACCTGTAGCGCTGCCGCCCTCCGCACGCTCTCTGCCTTTGGGTTTATTAGCTCGATACTTGAAGACATTGTATTTCTTGAGCTGTATGTGGATAGTAATGCGTCTTTGATCTCCGCTCAGAAATAATATTTTTATTATTGTTATCTTATCATTATACACCTATTCGCCCATGGTATCCGATGGATGTTGTCGTTTCCACTCCTCGTGAATATTTCTAAGGAGATGTAGTAATTGTTTCAAATGCTTATGCGGCTTAGGGTCGTCACGAGCGATCATCTCCTGAACTCGGCCGTCGTAGCCACGTGTACCATTCTCTCCATACAGCTTCAATAAATTGAGAATTTCTGTGCAATCGTTCGCCGTCTTTGGTTCGAGCCTTAGAGCCGCAAGTATATGTGTCTGTGCCAGTGTGAATAATTTGGTCGTTAATAGATAAATAGCTACATGCCTTCCTGATCTCATGAGTCTTTGTTCTAAACGGTGCTAATTCTCCGACCAATTCATCCATCATTCTCTGAATGAAACCACAGGCCTTGATGAGGTCTGGAAGGTGTCCTACACGCCACTGGAAATATGTAGGTCCATCCGGCTGTTTTTGAATTACGATCTCCACTGCGCGCACTATCATGTCATACAGTCGGCTGGGATCCTCATCGGTGCTTGGAGATTCATATCCTCTCATCTGTTCAAAGCTGTGTTGAAAGATTGAACCCATTGAATTATTACGGTCCTTGAGAGTAGGAAGATAATCCAAAGCAGACATTGCGACCATTTCCTTGCCTTTGGATCCTTTGAACTTCTTGTGGGATACCCGCTTAGGTCTAGAATGCTTGGCACGCGCCTCAGGCCCTGGATTCGACGAGTCGTCATCTGACGATGGGTGTTGACGTTTCTGGGCACTGCGTCTCTTATATCTTCGAGTCTGATTTCCTTTTTGCCTATTCTCCTCGTCAACGCCGGATAACTCCGATGTATCAATGACCTCGGGGGAAGAAGGCAATAACTCATTCGGGATCCGTGGAGAAGGTGGAAGGGTTCCGATCTCCGGCGGCTGTCACGCCGATAAATACATGCCTTGCACATGTGAAGGAAACCACTTACCGTCTCTACAACGATGTCCAACGTCCGATCGGCACTTATCCCGATATTCGCACTTACGAAATTGTCGACGTTATCAGCCGAAACGCGGAGAAAGAACTGCCGATATTTGCCACGCAATGTATATACCCTAGCCGGACCTACGTTTTCCACGAGTTAATAAAAGATAGAAAACGGGATAACGATAAACCAACCATCTATCCTGGATGGACTAGATTGCAACCTCTCGGTCTGCATAATATTCAGTTTCATGTCGGTGATGGTGGTCAAAGAACTTACGATGTCTTTAGCATCAGCCCAGAAGCCATCTTGGGGATTATCGGCCATTTTCACAGGAACAGTTACTTCCGTAAGTTGTCGATCCACCTTTCCGCTACGCACGTCATGAATAAGAATTGTGATCATGCGATTGTGGAACCCAGGTCGTTTGGTTGACGAACGGCTTCCTGCTAAAATCACAATCATTGACGAAATCAACGAACATGTTGGTGCCATTACTAGTTTGTTCTGAATCCCGACTACGTCCATCGCTCGTTTGATGGGTAGCATTCCCACCATCATCTGGTATCTCTGATGTACAAGGCTCGACGGCTTGAGTGACTTGCAATTGATCACGATCAACGGTGGAACCGGGACGAGATTGGCCAGAGCCCCGAAGTTGAAAACCACCAGGAGGATGTGATGATGCTGCAGGCATTATATGTTAATCGGAAAAACATCCTAACTAGTGCCAGATTAAGGTCTACCTGACTCTAATGGGTAAAGTAGGGGGTCGGGTATTGAAAGAAGATTCGTATCAAGTACGCTAGATGGCAAATTCATGTTTGTCTGATTGGTGGTGCGCTTGCTAGGAGGTCGCGATGACGAGCTCGGCGATTGTGAACCACTTGGCCCCGAATCCACAAGTGTCGGCGTCACATTGTGGTTGCCTAGGAAGTAGGATAATGCCAAAGGATTTCGAGGAACGGAAAACAACACGTACCCCTGTATCTATATAATGAATGATAAGGACCCTGCCCTTGTTGTAATGGTTCATTGTTTTGCGAACTTGAATTATGGTCATACGCTTGAAGTCGAAAACGTCCTGTTTGAGCGGAGAATGGCATGACTCGTTTTGTCCGCTGTTTTTTGACTTTGGTAGTTAATGGGCGCTGTCCAGGAAGGTACTTCTTCTTCTGCGAAGAAGACGACGGCGGCAGAGATGCCTGGTATGTGCTAACATTAGTTGCCACAAAAGCGAAGGCAACCGGCTCGCGAACGAGTGGGCGTTCAGGTGGTGGTGGTGTCCCAGAATCGATTGCAGTAGTTGGTAGCACGATGTCTTCTACATCGTCGTCAGAAGCAGGCGTAAGCCCTCGCTTCCGTTTCTAAGCCACCGTTGAGATTATTTGTTGGCTTGAGATAGAGATAGAGATAGAAATAATTACAACTATTGGGGAAGACTCTCTGCTGCTTCTACCAAACAAAATCAAAAGAAGGACATTCAAAAGCATTTAACTCACGAGGAGTCATTCGCCTGGCCACGGCCACGTTCGAATTCAGTATCGTATACAGCGACGCTTCTAGAAGACATGAGAGGACATTCGCAGGTGAAGAGCGCACCCAACCGAGATTATAAAGGGCAACATTCACGACGTATAAAGTAACTTTGCGAATCTGCTGTCACGTGTCACAAACTGTGGACCTGCATTGACCATGTGCTACGCATATACTCGTTTGGCATTACCATAAAAGATCGCATCAACAGACGCCTGATCCACTCCCAATTCAGCCAACGCCTCCCTCGCAATCTCATACCAATCGCCCACATGTGATGGATGATAGGACCCAGGAGATGGGGAAGATCCGAAGATAATGCGCTCGTATCCGAACGCCTCCACAACAGGACCCACTGGATAAATTAATAAAGGCTCCGAACTATATCACTGTGGACTCACGATACATCTTAATTCTGCGTTTCCATTCGTTTCGCTGTTGTTTATCGTCAGCCTCGCTGGATGCAGTGGCACCTGGCAAAGGCGTAGGAGGTGGAGGAGCGTTCCAGGCCGGGGGGATATATTTGATGCATAGGTTGTGTGCGAGAGAAAGCGCAGCTATATGCGCCTGATATGTCTGATAATGCGGGTGGTTCATCAGTCTCACGATGGGCAGGGCCAGGTCATGAGGAGGTGGAAGGTAGTTAGCTGTACAACATTAAATTTTCTAGTGGGCGTCCTAACAAAGCATCCGCACCTAAGATGATGGGCGGGACCTGCGCTAGATCTGTTGTTGCCTTGGCCAACAGATCTTGAATACCCTCCAGGACACCCTCCGTAGAAGCGTTGGGAAGATCGATATCCACGGGGCGACCGGCTTGCAAGGCCCATTTGAGAGCCTCAACTGCCTCTGGGGTGGTTTTATGAAAAATGGTCGACAACGAAATCGGAATGGAAAGGTCGGGAGATGTGGGTATAGCAGACGATACGGGGTCCTGCAACTTGAAGGGTATCGCCAGGGAGATTATTGGTGTGTTGTTTCGTCGCGATGCCAGACTAGATCTCAAGTTAGAGACAGAAAACGATGGCAGCAGTGAATTAAGCTTGCATGTCTTTATACTTGTCCTTCTCTGATCCAGCCAGAGTCAGGACAATGCCAGCGATTCTCTGGGAAAGATTGGAGCCGGCTTCCCTGAACCAGCGAGTGAGATCGATATCCTCATCGTTGATAATGACGTTGGCATCAATAATCTTGGCGGGATGGACAGTGTTGGGGCTGGCAACGAGAGGAAATGAATCGCCTGGACTAGCCTGAGGTGTGAAGGCGGAGAGAGGCAGACGGGGCAGAGATTTTGGGTCCTTGCGACGCGGATTGCTCATGGCAGAGGGAGAGCCGGATATGGATGGCAACAAGCGCCGATCCCGAATCGTTGGCGCGCACCTCGCTGCTCTCGCTGTCCCGGCACGTTATCGCTCATAGCGCTCACCTATCACGGACTGTCTAGGTCGCCGCTATAAAATGGCTGCGCGATGCTACGAGTACTGTCATGCTCCTCGCTTCTCTACTCTTTTTTGCCGTTCTCTCCCAGGCTGCTCCCCAGTTGCTCACCCGCTCCATCAGGAGGTTATCGCCGTTACAAGTAGCGGAACTAGCTCCTTATACACAGTTTGCAAGAGCGGCTTATTGTCCAACACGCGTTTTGTCCAACTGGAACTGTGGTCTTAGGTCGACGCACTTTACTGCTCGAATATTTGCTTGACATAAACATATAGAGGCATGTTCTGCGCTCTCTGAATTTCAACCTTCATTGGTCGGCGGTGATGGCAACGCCATTCAGAATTGTGCGCTTCTTTCAAGAAGCGGGCGCGATAGCCTAACAACCTTCGGTCAGATATTGTTGGCTACTGGCCCAATCAAGACGCGGTAGTAGTAGCGCACGAAGGCACAGATCCTACAAAACTGTAAGTATGTCAGGTACGACGATCGAACACTCTCAGATATCTTCAAGTCTATCCGTTTTAACGGATGCCAAAATACGTTTGGTTCGGCTCGACTCTACCTTGTTCCCAGGAGTCTCTTCTGCCGTATTGGTACACGAAGGTTTCCGTGACGCGCATGCCAAAACCGCATCCAAGATTCTAGCAGAAGTCAAATTACTTTTTGCACAGCATAATACCAATAAGCTCACGCTGGTAAGTGCCACCCAGTAGTTTTGGCATAGCCCTACGACCTTGAATAGATCGGGCATTCCTTAGGTGGCGCTATCGCTGAACTTGATTCGCTCTTCTTTGCCATGAATATGCCTGGTATTAAAATCAGAACCGTGACTTATGGCACCCCTCGAGTCGGAAACGTGGAATTTGCTCACCTCATTGACTTACATGTATAGTTGTTTTCCAAGTTGTTACTTCGCTAACTAATCTCTGTGTAGATACCAGATTTCCATCGGGTGAATAACAAGAAAGGTCAATTCTTTCCCGATATCTTATCGGACCGATTATTGAGGTCTGATAGACGTGATACCTATTGTTCCGGCTCGACTTCTTGGATTCTCCCACCCGCAAGGTGAAATACACATCCTCTCAGATGATGTTGTGGTAGCTTGTTCGGGTAGGTTGTTTTTTTATGTGACTACGAATAGTACCGAGACGCAACTTCAGGTGACGATGATTTAACCGATCCAGAATGCAGTGACAAGACTGTACCGACTATTTTTCAAGGAAGTATTGTGAACCACGTAAGTTCGTCGCCCATAGACATGGAATTTAGACACACATCTATGCTCCAGCTTGGACCGTACGATGGAATTTACATTGGCACAATCTTCTGCTATTGAACAACGCTACGGTTCGATTGTTCGATCGCCATTTGATGCGATGATAACTACATGCCAATTTTTTGTTTCAAAAACCATTGGGACTAGAAATAGTCAGTTAGAAGTTTGTCTTGGTACATTTTGAAAACTCCAAGTTTTTTTGGTCAACAAAATTTGAAATAAAATGGTCATTGGAGGACATTTAGCATTGTGGCACAGCTCCTGGAGGTCTATAAACTCTTGGACCTAAGGCATAAGGATGGCTTAGGGACTAGAACTCTAAGTTACTCATAGTCAGCTCAGCAATCATATTCGTAGCCGGCCCCCCAAAGTTGTCTAGCTGGGCTATTGTTCAAATTTCAATACTCGTTAACCGTGACATTTGCTTAACTGTCAAATTCGCTAAGCTTGTTGATGTTCGCTCTATCCTCCCGACACGTTCAACTGCCATACCTCGGTTCCTAAGTTCCTGACATCACGATGAAAAAGGAGGGTTTGCTTGCTGTGTAGCCGATCTTCAAGAATCCGCAATGGGCGTATATGCTATTGTTCCATCTCTCTCTGGAAAGATTGACCTGTATTCTGGAAATGCCGTAACCCGCTCATGCAAAAGTTTTTAGCACCTTCACGATAATTTGCAAATTACATAATAGTTCTGTCCGTTGTAACTTGTGAACATCAAAAGGATGGCAACTCTCCAAGGATCATGTTCCAAGGATTTTGGCAGTATCCAGAGCCATCTGTCAACTTCAAATTCCCAAAAGCGTTTTAGAGCAACGCCAAGTACTGTTCCAATTGCGCAGAAAATAGAAGAACCTCAAGACATGCACACAGAAACGAGTCGTACTATGAACTTCATCAACCGACTATTCTTTCCGAACGGGTCTCATGAACATGACTACGCTTGTCCTTCCTGCCATGACTTACGATCGCCAGACATTCACGCGGGTTTGGTTGATCCTTTTCGTGAAATGGATGGCAGCTGTCTATTGTTTTATGAGCTGCATGATCCTGACTGTCGACTGCTACAAATACTTGTGCATCTCAATAGGCAAGTGCATATTCTACCGCGGAATGATTTGGTGTGATGGTCTGCCAATTCCAAAGCGAACAGCGGACCTTTTCGGTCACCGAGCTACTTGAGCGATTTGTCCTTGGGCAATCGGCTTTCAAGATTGACGACTTCCCAAAATGTATTGAACTTTGAACCTTACCTGATACGACGCCCGGTGACTGACGATATGTCAACTACTGCCGGTCTCTGGGTTAAAGATAACGAAGACCTGGATCTCCTCGTGGCATGGACTCACAATTGGCCTGGTCCATCCTATCATCTGTGCATTCTTCCTTCATTTTTCATCATTTTTCAGGGCCGTTGTCTGTGGTGATGACTACAGAAGATAACCCATCGTCGAATTACTCGAAGCTTTTGTATAAAATCCGTGATCTAGAGAATCGCCTTGGAACGAGCCAACTCTCTCTCCATCTGCTTCACGTCAGATCACACAACTCTTTAGCTCTCAATGTTTACCTTAATTTCGCAAGGCTCTTCGCGCTCACGTCAAGAATCGTCTTATTTCCTACGCCCATAGGTCAATTACCTCCGCGTGATCTATATGGCCTTATTATTGATATGCATGATTTGTCGCATCCGGCTTTTATTACGACACCGTTACGGGTCGCATATCCGTTCAACCCGCTCTCGCCCATATTGTTAATGCGTAATCATAGTACCTGGTGCACTGAACGTCATTTCGTACATAGTGATAGAGCCGCCGAATGGAGAGAATGTATATGGCAAATTTGGACCGAAAGTCTGGGAAAAGCCTCGAAAATTATTATGCACGGTGTTCCATATGAAGATAACGAGGAGATACGGGAAACAGATGTAGTGAGGTCACTCACTTCCCTGATTCAATTAACGTGTCGACCCTTTCAGATCCACGCTCGGACGAGCACGATATATCGAACCGAATACTGCGACCTTATTTTAAGAAGTTTCGCACCGGGGAACCGCAGCGGATCCAAGACTTCCCTGAATTGGCTGAAACATTTTTGTGCAGAGGTATGCCTACTATACAAAAAAGTATGCAATGGTCTAATAAGTCCCATTCGACAGACCGTAGATAAGCGATACAGACTGTAAAAAAGTAGAAGGAATTCAAGAACTAGTCACCCATAAGTCTGGCTTCTATTTCTCCTTCGTCCATTTCACTTTCATTCTTGTCTGGGTCTTCTTGGTACAAAGACCAAATGCTATCACTTTCAGGGCCATCAACTACGAGATCAAGAAGCTCCCGCGCCATATCTGATACCATTTGAATGAGCAAACTTCCAATCGAAAATCAATTCACTTGCCTGATAATGACTCTAACTCATGCCTCTGAGTTTTGTCAATCCATCCAGGAGGATCCGCATAACTTAATCTTCCGAAGCATACAATGAACATGTGGTTCAAACCATTCAAAACCCGACGTGAATTATGGTGTAGTCGAAGCCCCAAGCTAGGTGACGATTCTGTGCCAAAGACTAGATGATGTATCAAAGTGACGGTTTGCTTGATCATCTTAATAAGCCTAGACTGGTTGAGTTGTCAAAAAATGATGAGACTATGGCACGTACGTTGCGAGGTTTTGAAGCACACTTCCATCCTCTTCCCACAACGGATTGGCGAGGTTCGACGATAGATAGACTAATGATGGTATCAGTACATCGCTATTTGTCAACGCTGCGTGTGAATCAAGGTGAGTTAGAGAAATCGTTGCAAAGAAGGATAGTATATGTTCTCTTATTTCGTTGCACTGTCCAAAGTAAGTTATGTGTGACACAAAACCATGAAACGACATACCTCAGAAGATCCAATTGTTTCGTATAAAAAGGTACATAAGCGGTCTATCAGAGATAGCCTTTCCAACGTGTCACCGTCTTTTGATTGGACACTGGAGACATTGATTAGCGCGCGAGCCAGAGTTGGACCTACAAAATAATGTTCGGCAGGATTTGTCACAATGAAGTAGAATCTCACGAGAACCGAAAAGGACAAGTAGTCGACAAGCGCGAGTTAAGAGACTTTCGCCATGAACACTACGGAGAAGCGCAGCCCAGACTTGACCGTCCTCAACAAGCGGCGACAACCTATCAAAGTTAAGTAATGCTAAGTGTTTTACAGCTTACTTACTCTGCAATGATATCGTCTGTTGTACAAAGGCATAGTGCTTCCAACAAGCCAAGGGTCTCATTGGCTAGAGCACCAATAAAATCGGTTTTCTTCGCCGAGCTTAGGTGACGCGTGACGATTTCGCGAACAGCATCTGGTAACGAGAAGTGTTTACATGGATTGGCTCGGGAAAGTAAATACGGCCCAAATTCTGGTACGGAGCGCACCAAAGTTGTGAGCAGATGAACCAAAGATCGAATACTACAGTACTACTCTTGAAAATTAGCCATGCGTGGTTACAAAGGCGGAATGCCTACTTGTTCGGAGCACCCGACGATGAAAAGCATTTTGACCAAAAGACAGGATAGGCGCCTTGTCATGTTATGGTCCAAAATTGTAGATGTGTTTGCTAGGACTTCAAAAATATTCGAACAAGCCGCGGCGAACTCAGTCGCGTCTACCTCGACAAGTGAGCTGGACGTCATCAGCAGAACTTGCAGCGTTGGCTGTATAGAACCTGGTAACGAATGAGTTAAAACGATTCTCGAGAGCTATAGGGATAGGATTAAGGATAGGATAAAAACCACTCGCTCGTAGAAATACCTCTGACGCCCAGTTAATGGGCAGAAATATTGGTTCCAGAGCTTGAGATTTCTCTTCGTCTTCCACCATTACGAACTCAATATCATTCTCTATGACCATATGACTTCTGTATTGGCTAAGATCTGGGTGTTCACCAATACCGAAATTATTCGAACTTCGTACAAGTTGAGCCGTCGGACTGCTTGGAGGGGATCTTGCCATTGGTGATCCGGGAGGGCTACCCTCAACGATAACGTCCGTTCGGGCCCGATTCAGGGGAGAGGATAGGAACGCATTTTGAAAACCAGGTAGAGCACCGGAGGAATTTATTTTCCTGGGTGACTTAGGCCGTTTGATTCTCAATGTCTCGATGTGCTGTCCAAATTCTTGTCCCTGTCCAAAAACGGGTCCACATGGTCTAGGAGTCTCACTCGCCAATTGAGAGAATCTGCGGACAGGCGTTTTCAATGGATCTTTATAGATTCTACTTGTACGGGCGGAATGCTGCACCCTACGAAGAGAACTGTCCGACTCGTGATGCTTCACAAGTTTTGAGATTGAATTCTTGGGCAAGATGGAAGGCGCTACCTTGAATGTGAGTTGGTCCTTCAACCTTGCTATTTCCCCTTCCATATCTTTTCGCAACTGGGTTTGCTTAGCATCAGCTTCTTCCTTTGCGGCTTTCAAATTTGCTATTCGAGCAGCGTGATCTTGAGCAGCCTAATAGTACGTCGAAAAGAGTAAGATCAAAAAATGGCTCGCTCACCCTCTCCAGGTCTTTACGTAGAATGGTTACCTCGCCTTCTTTCGTCAATTTTAAATCTGTCGCTTTCTCAAGATCTATCTGCATTCTCTGATTCTCCTCGCTAAGCTATAGCTTATGAGAAGAATGACACCGAAAAATGCAATTCATGGATTTTCGAACCTCGTGAAACTTCCGTTGCAATAGTTGCAATTGATGTTCAAAGTACGCATCTTGCCCCGTCTCTCTAGAATAAGGCGAACCCGGCCTGAGCGCAATCGCTGGTGCATTTTCTGCACTTGTACTATCTCTCGAGTGTTGTTGGGTAGTACTAGGTGCAGTAGAGATGTCGAAACACTGAATCACCGCTGTTGTTGTTCTTGTTGAAAAACCTGAGTTATCGACATTGGAAACATTTAATGGATTTCTGGGAGTCGACACGGAAGTGTTCCTGACTACATCTCGCACATCATATGTACCATCTTCCTGTACGGATATTTCAGGAAGATCTTCGTCGTCAGGGTTGAGATGTCCAGGTCCCCATCCAGTGTCGAGTTTCCGCTTTTTGCTCACAGGTGGCGCGTCGAGGAGTTCGTTCTTCTGCGCCGTCAGATATTTTTGCTCTTCTTCATCTAACAGAGCCAAGGTTTCATCATCTAGAGTGATGTCGTCGACAATAAAGTCGTCTATGTCGTCCATGTGTTCTGTCATTACGTAATAGAACGTTCAGCCAAGGCTCTTCAAGTGTGCGCTCTGGCCCATGGATCCTGGTCTGAATACCGCTCAGTCCTTGGCCAAACTTGAAGACGAGAGAGTCCGTCTTGTCAAGCGGACGAAACTCAAGCAGTCTAATCTCAGTCCTGTACAGGAAGGTATGCATACCACGCCCGCTTGCAGAGCAGGTCACTTATTCAGGGGCAGAGCCGTCGAGACTCGACTCTTCGTTAAAGCGCCATACTGCTTTAATTAAACGCATACGCCAGTCCTTGGCTATTGATAACCATGACCAAATTCTGAAAGATGTTGAAACGCTGTCCTTGGAGAAATACATTGATGAGATCGTTTCGGCCGTCGTTGATGGAATTGCGCGCTGCAAGACAGAAAGAGATGTTTGGAGTGCCGTCGAGGCGAGCACGAACTGGCCTTTGGATTCCTTTCATGATTATCATTGTTTTAATAGGTCATTTCCGCGCTGCACCGCCGATTTCCAAAGACATTCACACCGGCGCTTGTGGCGTCATTATCTGTAGCCCTCAGTCCACCTTCACGAGGAGCTTTGGGTGCATTTAGTCCCGAACAAAGAGAAAAAGAAGACGCTAGTCGGGTCACCAGACAGCGCCCACTGCTTCGTGTATGTGCAGAGCTCGCTTTGGTCGGAATCATCAAGGATGCTTTTGACAGAAGCGGAGGGGAATGGATCATGAGGGTATTGAAAGAATTGGTAAGTTGCGCCATTAGCTGTCTGGAACATTGCAATCCAACAGCGCATATAGCTCTCAAACGATCCATCTTTGTCTTCGCTTCCTCTCCTAATCATCTTCCTGAAGTCATATTCTCGCCCGTTCCTCGGTATAACCCCTCCAGCTTCTGCGAAACAGATTTCCGCCCATGCCGAGCCTGGGAGTTTGTCAGCTGCTCAGGAAGTCATGAATGGAAATATTCATTTTCCTGCCCTAATAAAAGAAGACGAAGAGTTAATTGAACAAGATATTCGAGACCGTTTCAGGCGTATGTGCGAAGGATACTTTGAAAGCGTGTCTAAAAAGCTATTGATTGAACACAAGGTATTTAATAATAAAAATTCTATCCCCGCATACAGTCATGTTTCATAGAGGCTCCAAGAGCAAGACAAGCGTAACCACGAAGCATACATCCGCTCCGGCGAAATATTTGAGGATCGTCAACAAGCATATGAAAAGATGACGAAAAACTACGAAAAACTGCTGACTAGTTGCCAATCGTGTGTCCAATCGTTAGTTGCTCTTATTTTCCAACTTATGTGATGCAGGTTATCCGAGTTGTTGTATCTGCCTATGCCGACTCTGCCAGCCACTTCGCAAAAGTCGGACTCGATCCTTATTGGAATAAACTCTACTCATGCAGGTGATGAAACCGATGACATGTATGTTACAGGCGGAAAATGGGAGGATGAAGAAGAGAGGAAGTTTTTCGAGGATGTACAAGATCTTAAGGACTTTGTCCCAAGTAGCGTTCTGGGTGTCGACGACACGTTTGATCCAGCGGCAGACCAGGAAAGAGAGAGGGAGAGGGAGAAGGAAAGAGTTGATAAAGAAAAAGAAGAAGTCAAAAAGTTGGAGGCTGAATTGGAAAGGCTTGGTGATGGCAGCAACGAACATGGCATGCCTAATGGCGATGATAACGATTTCGATTTCGATCAAGAAGAGTCAGTTATTCTATCAAAACCGCAAGTGTACCGCTATTAACGATTATAACAGGACCGCAACACCAACACCTGGAACGCCGAAAGCATCGACTCCTCCGCTTTCCCCACAACTTGCTCCTCAGGGTCCATCGCAGTTACTGACAGCTTTGCTTGTCCGATTACCTGATGCGACAAACAGAACATTGATTGACCAGGCTGCCATCGATTTTGGATTTTTGAACTCCAAGGCTGCTCGGAAGAGGATTGTCAAGGTTGTTTAAAATTCTAGCTCGGTGCCATGGTTTGTTGACTTGTGCTAGTTTTTAAGCCAGGTATCCAAGAACCGGATAGATCTTCTACCATATTATTCTAGACTTGTCGCTACTCTCAACAGATATATGCCCGATATTGGGTCAGAACTAGTTGCTATCGTGCGAAATGCTCTCCTCTGCAGAATAACTCGACGATTGATATGTCCTACAGCTTGACGAGGAATTTCGCTACTTACAACGCAAGAAGAATGTCGTCAAACAATTGGCGGAGGTCCGAATGAAGGTCTGTACCTAAATTTCATTCTCGATATCGTTTGACAGTCATAGAATATCATGTTTCTGTCCAATCTTACAAAATTCCGTGTGGTCCCTCCCCATCTCATCTTGCATATATTCAAAGTCTGTCTGGACGACTTTTCCGGGAATAATGTCGAGAATATCGCCTTGTTATTGGAGGGATGTGGGAGATATTTACTTCGAAGCGAAGAAACGTCAGAAAGATTCGCTACGATGGTATGTTGGGCTGCCCGGCGCGTGTTATTTGTCCTGATGGCCTAAAAAGCTTGAGCTCATGCGGCGTAAACAAACTTTGCAACATTTCGATTCGCGTCAGATTTTATTGCTCGAGAATGCGTATTATCACGTATGTAATTGTCTATCGATTGCACTGACTAATGCATAACCGCATCGACCAGTGTAACCCTCCAGAGCGTGGCCCGAAACAAGAGAAACAACGTACCCAAATGGAACTCTTCATTCGTCACTTGATTTATGACGTTCTCGCAAAGAAAACTATTGATAGGGTTCTGAAATTAATCAGAAAGCTAAATTGGGACGATACCGAAACCCGTCAAGTCCTTCACAAGGTATTCACGAAACCATGGAAAGTCAAGTATGGCAGTATTGGCTTGCTAGCTATGTTGACGTACGATCTGCAACGTTATCATTCCAATTTCACCATAGGCGTCGTCGATCAAGTTCTAGAGGATATCCGCAGAGGTCTGGAGCAGAATGTGTACAGCACGAACCAGCGACGTTTAGCCACCATCAAGTACCTCGGCGAGCTCTATATATACCGCTTATTGAGCTCCAGTATCATTTTTGACACGTTATGGAGCCTCGTCATGTTTGGTCATCGTACGTCTTTATAATTGGTTAATGGATATGTTTAGGCTTAAATTCTTATGCAGCGGAGGGGCGGCCAATGCCTAGGCAATCAATCCCGCTTGACCTACCAGATGATTACTTCAGAATACGAATGATTTGCGTGCTTTTGGATACTTGTGGAATGTGTTTCGATCGGGGCACACAAAAGAAGAGGCTTGACAACTTTTTGATCTTCTTCCAAGTGACTACCACGCCATTGAATATAATTCCCACTGACCATCACTTTAGTATTATATTCATTGTAAGGATGCCTTACCGATGGATGTTGACTTTATGGTCTCGGATTCAATGGAGGTTTGTCTGAACTATATGTGCAGGGGCCCCTATCGACTATTTCGCAGGCGATAAGGCCGAAGCTTACTTTAGCAAAGTCATTAGAAGAAGCTGCTGCCGCCGTTGATAACATGTTCGGTTCAGCAATTCAGGAATACAGTGCGTCGAGTTTCATCTGAGTCCACTAGACATCAATGACAATAGTAGTCCCAGACGAAGAGAGCAGCGATGATAGTGGTGAAGAAAAAGAAAGAAGGGAAGAAGGACTAGATGAGGAAGAAGAAGAAGATATTACTATTCAAGAACACGTATGGAGCATCTTTCTATTGGACTGGATGCTGGCTAATCTCTGTCTAAGCCGGGTGAACGTGCCCCATCACCGGAGGAGCAGGTGGTTCTCTCAGCAAGCAACAGTTTGCAGGAATATCTTGGACCTTCAGAAGATGATGATGCAGAGTTCGCGAAAGAACTCGCAAAACTTGTTACTGACACATCTGCGGAGTCCCGCAAGGTGGACAAAAAAACTGCACTTGCTCTATGGGATTCTGCTGTACTTCCTCCCAACATTCGGAAGAAGCGACTGGAGGATGACGAGGAGTCCGGCACGTCACGGGCGAATGGACAAGATGTAATGAATTTTGTCGTCATTACCAAGCGAGGAAACAGACAACAGGTATGCTCTTTCCTACATATTGTGGTTTTATGGACCTCAAATATCATCTAGGTTCGACCGCTAGCTGTTCCATCTAGTGCTGCGCTCGCCGTCCATACACGCTCTGCCCAGCTTCAGGACAAGGTTGAGCAACAACACCTAAAGCGCCTGGTGCTTAACTATGAGCAGCGTGAAGAAGCTGAAGAATTAAGAGGTACGTGGGCGCGCCAACCGTTCGTTGAAGCTAACCTGTCTCCGCAGCTTTGGAGGCCCGCAATCGTGTAGGGGGGATCAAGATCCGCTACGTTGGATGATCATTGGTTGACTTGAGAATCTCGAAGTTCGAGTCTCCTCAGAATGATGGCTAGGAACTGCCATCAATTCATGAGAATGCATGCCATATCCTGGGGAAGTGCTTTACAGTGTATGGAACTGCTTTCCTAGGGGTTACTATCATGCACAACTTGATGGTTATCCCCTCGCGAGTTTTCTATGATACACACTGCACTGCCAATTTGTGATAGCTTCGTAACGGTGGTTATATTACATAATTTCCTCGTCCCATCAGCCCTGAGACAGATGGTCCGGATTGTAACCCATCTATATAGTAATGGTTCACGTTCAATGCTTCCTGCATTGCCGCAGCCTTCCTGAAAATAGTGTTTCATGAACCAAGGGATACAAGGATACACGATATACTGTGCAGGTGACACGCGTCCTGAAGTCTGGAGAACGCCGCAAGTGGATAAATCAATACATACGTGGCGAACGAATTGGCAAAGGAAAGCATGGCGAGGTATTCCTGTGTCAAGACCAGCAAAACAACGGTCGCCATGTGGTAAGCTATCTAGGTTTTGTGCGTAGAAATGAGGACTAAGGAAAGTTGGCATGTAGGCGATGAAAGTTGTTCGACGAACGAATCCTCGGGACAAGAGGAAGATGCTTCGGAGGTCTTACCAACAATATGCCGTCCACAATGAGAAGGTGCCGCTTATGAGCACTACCGAACATGGGATCCGGAAGGAAATTGCGATAATGAAGAAATGCTACCATCCAAACCTCGTCAGGTTGTTCGAGGTAATCGATGACCCAAAACAAGAGAAAATTTATCTCAGTGAGTATTAAGTCGTTCGTAATACTCCCCTCCTGTAGCGTTTGGCAACTTTTTTTGTTAACCATCGTCGCGCATATGCTTACCGCTAACCGTAGTCATGGAATACTTGTCCGGGGGTCCAGTTGAATGGACTAATGCCAACCATGCGCCTATCTTGCTCGTCGATCAGACTCGTCGCATCATTCGCGATGTGATGATTGGTTTGGACTACCGTGTGTCAATTCGTTTTTCTCATACGACAGCTGAAAAATAACATTTGCCCAAGTTCATCAACATGGCATAATTCATCGAGATATTAAGCCAGCCAATCTGCTATGGACGGAAGATCGCACTTCTGTCAAAATTATCGATTTCGGAGTGTCACATTTCATTCCCGACCATCAGAAAGCATCAGATGACGACAACGAGGATGCTACGTTGTTCTCGGAAAGCGATATTTACAAAAGGATTGGAACGCCGTCATTTCTTGCACCGGAAGTGGTCTGGTTTGATATGTCGGAATCCGAGGAAAATGGCATTATTTCCAGTGCCAGCTTTTCCCAGTCACAAGAGACGGTGAAAGGTGGTTCAAGCAGAAAACCGCCAATAACTAAAGCCATCGATGTTTGGTCTCTGGCAGTAACATTTTACTGTCTTTTGTTTGGCCACACGCCATTCAAAGTGCCTACATCGGACAATGAGAACGTACACCGCAGCGAATACACTCTGTACTATCAAATTTGCACCCAAAACTGGACGGTTGACGAAGCCATGGGGGCCGATTCAATCAAAACAGGTGGACGGTATCCTAAAGACAAATGTACTGAAGGTTTTGCTGTCATCAGTCTGTTAAATCAGATGCTGCAGAAAGACCCCAGGCAAAGGATAACTCTAGGGGAACTCAAGGTAATATTTTTCATCGAATGGTTAATGGGTCAGGGCTGAGTACGGCAATAGCGACATCCCTGGTTCCTTCGCAGCATCGCTGATCCAGAAAGGTGGTTACGTGTTACATCGCCCTGTCCGTCCTCGGCGAGCGAGACGCCAATTCTATGTCGATGGGCGAGTATGGTGGGGAGAAAACTGTTCGGTGGGCTGCCTGGATTGCGACGAGTGCTCTCACCCAACACCTGATGCTACCCTCTATCCTCTAGACGTACTTAGACGTACTTAGACCGGGATCACATGATAAGCAGTGAACTAAGAGCGCAGAAATATGAGTAGACGGCCTGTACGGACCTTGCTTTTTCTCTACTTTCGTCATCGCTTCCTACACCATGGCTCTCAAGGCTGTGAGTATCTCTCTCTCGTCAGGACCCGTCCTTACATTGTCGATTTGTACTTAGATCGTAAAATGTAACCCCATGGCTGCAACGTGAATACGTTCTCACTATTTTTAACACTAGCCGTCATCTCTGGCGACTCCCTTGTACTGCGAACTCGTGCTACAGCCCCGGGACAGCCTCCAAAAGAGAGGTAGGTGCTGCTTTGTTTTGCCCATACCGCATAGCTGATCGTGCTTGATATGTAGAGTGTTGTATCTTGCAGATGTCACCGCTCCCCGTCTTGGCTCATCAACTAGGGATGATGAGGTTGGATCAATTCTTTGTTCACATCAATTATTGTTGACATTGGCATAGCCCTGGGCTTTTGAATCCCGTGAATATCTACGCACCCTGGCTGTTGGAAAAGAAATAACTTTCGCACCGGCCCATGCATTGCCACCCAACGACGACATACCCCGTGATATTGGGCCTGCCGAAATCGCAGGAATCGATTTATCATCGGATCTTCTCAAAAACGGTTGGGTTAAGCTGAAGGATTTGAAGCGTGATCCCACTGAGGATGATCTCAAGAGGAGGGAAGCGGAAGCAGAGGCTAAAGCTGCTGGGAAGGGTCTGTGGAATCCACATGGGCCTAAAGTAACTATCCCATATCCACTTTTTGCCTGGCCACAGTTGATACTTTAAAACTATAGGCTCGGGTCGTGCATCATAATATGCCGGCGGACTCTCAAGCTTTCCTGACTGAATGGAAGGGAAAGGATCTCGACGGTTTGCTTCTTTTCCGCATTTCTATGCTATGCGAGTCTGACACTTAGCTGAGCCAGGCATCGTTGAAAACGTTCGCGATGGAACGTCTTTGCGAATCAGACTGCTTATGCCAAATGGAGACCATCAGATGCTCAACATTACATTAGCGGGCGTCAAGAGTCCCCGCGTGGCTGCTAAGCCTGGTGAAGCGTCTGAGCCATTGGGTGAAGACGTGAGTTATTTTATGACACGACTTTGAGGCGCGCTTGTTCTATCTGTTTGTTAATACTTGCGATTTCATAGGCGAAATTTTTTACAGAGTCACGTCTCCTGCAACGCGCTGTGCACGTTCAGGTATTATCATTGCCCATTGCGACTGCCACTCCATTTCAATCTAATCCCACTGCTGCACCAACATCTGTCAGCGTCTTCATAGCGACGGGTTAGTAATAATTTGTCATGTCTGACAAAAAATGACGGGTCGACAGTGTTGCATCCTGCTGGAAATATCGCCGAGTTCCTTGTTGCTGCTGGTTTGGCACGCGTTGTTGATTGGCATGCAGGAATACTTTCTAGTTCCGGTGCGATGGAAAGGATCCGTGCGGCAGAGAGAACGGCGAAAGAGAAAAGAGCCGGACTCTACGCCAATGCACCCGTTGTTATTGCCAAATCAGCTGGTGTCACAAGCACGGGTCAAGCTCGAGTGTTTGACGGGACTGTCGTTCGTGTATGGAGTGGCGATCAGGTTTCTGTACTGGAAAGGGACAGTGGAAAGGAGCGCAGGTTACAGCTGAGTTCAACCAGAGGACCAAAGTGCGCATTTGGAACTATATCGTCCACGCGTAAGACTTACTCCTCGCAGGAGCTCTGATCCAAAGCAAGCACATTATGCTCATGAAGCAAAAGAATTTCTGCGAAAAAGATTAATTGGCAAGCACGTCAAAGTCACGATTGATTTTGTTCGACCTCGTGATGGTGAATTTGAGGAGCGCGAATGTGTAACTATACGTTATGGTGGACATAACGCGTTTGTTTCTAGTTTCAATTCTTGCATCTATATCATTAACATTCTATCTAGGAACATTGCGGAGCAATTGGTTGAAAAAGGATTGGCAAGTGCGGTTCGCCACAAACGCGACGACGAGGATAGATCACCAGACTACGACAAATTGATAGCTGCTGAACAAGCGTATGTGAATGTTCGCTAGTTTATTCAATGCCTCACCATGCATAGTGCGGCTGCAGACGCCCGAGGTATACATTCCGGGAAAGAAATATCAGTTCCAAAACAACCTCTCAATATATCTGAGGTATCCTATTCTTGAATGTAGAGATGTCTTGGATGTTAACCTTCGCCATCTTAGACAAGTAGTCGAGCCAATCAGTACTTAAATGGCTTTAAAAGGCAGGGTAGGATCTCAGCAGTTGTTGATTATGTGGCTGCTGGTTCGCGGTTCAAGTCAGTCCCATCTTATGATCCTCCGCTTTCGATGGGATCTGACCCTATCCCACTTGAAGGGTCTACTTGCCGAAAGACAACCAGACGCTGACACTTGTGTTGTCTGGTAAGCGGGTTTATTGTATCATTACTATCGTTCCTCATCAAGTCGGTAGGAATTCGTGCTCCCCGTACAACGCGCAATGTGTCAGACAAGAGCGAACCATATGGCGCGGAGGCACTCGAATTTTCAACCAGAAGATACATGCAGCGAGATGTAGAATTCGAGGTAGAGACAACGGATAAGACAGGCGGTTTCATCGGCTCTCTATACCTTAATAAGACCGAGAATGCTGCCATCGTCTTGGTAAAAGAAGGTCTGGCTACTGTTCATGCCTATTCCGCTGATACTTTATCATGGGCGAAGCAACTGTATGATGCCGAGGTAAGTCGTACATGAAAAAAACCACATGCTTTGGCTGATGAAGCAATGCCAGATCGAGGCGAAGACAGCCAAACGTCATGTGAGCTTTTCAATTCTGTCCCATAAGTTCAAGTTGGCTGACTGACAGTAGATATGGTCAAGCTATGATGAGGAGGCAGAAAAGGCAGCGCAGGCTCAAACCGAAGTTGACGAATCGGGAGCACTGCAACCTGAGTATCTTGATGTCATTATAAGTGACGTCCGAACGCGCAATGGCCTTTCCTTCTCTGTGCAGATTCTCAATACGGAAGGTGAGATATCCCACTAGGTCATATTTACAAGTTGACGTTCCAGACAGGTATTGCATCACTTGAAAAACTTATGCGAGACTTTTCGCTTCACCATCAGTCACCAGCAGCAGCACCGCCTAACTTTGTGCCGAAGCAGGGGGAATTGGTTTCTGCAAAATTTTCTGATGGTGCTTGGTATCGTGCCAAGATTCGACGAGCATCACCGGCCAAAAAAGAAGCAGAGGTCACCTTCATTGACTACGGCAACCAAGACATCGTCTCTTTCAGCAACATTCGCCCCTTGGATTCTAAGTTCCGCACTCTCCAAGGACAAGCGCAGGATGCGCGTCTCAGGTGAGCATGTACTTCCTGCTTCATCTTAGAACACTCCTCTCAAGCTGTAGTCCAATAGTTTTGTTAAACTCCCTGATCTCGATAGCGACTATGGCAAGGAAGCTGTGGATCGCTTCCGTGTGCTGTGTGAGGGGCGCAAACTTGTTGCCAATATTGATCACAGAGATGGGCCACTACTCCACCTTCGGTTAATCGACCCGTCAGACCCAGCTGCGGCTGACCCCAATGCATCCATCAATGCCGACCTTGTGCGGGAAGGATTGGCGTCCATTGATCGCAAGGGATGTAGATATCTTAAGGCTTATCCGCAAGTCAATCAAAAGCTCCGTGAATCAGTCCAAATTGCCAAACGTGACCGTGCAGGCATGTTTGAATTTGGTGACGTGGAGGAGGACGATGATGAGATTCGCCAGCCAATTAGATAGTAGCACATATCAATCACTCATGTATGCAACTTCTCATTGCACAATTACATCTTTTCAAAGTGTCACATCCAAAGATGTCAGAAAAACCGATCTGCGACGCTATTCCAGATAGCAACAGGGTTGTTAACACTACAGATTCTTGTTAGGCATTGAAAACTTGGCGCATATTCCCTTACATGTCTTTCGTCAATGGAAAATTGAAGTCTGCAGCGTGGCTCTGCCATTCTAAAAAATCGTGTTAACTAACTCCCAATATCTTTGGCGATATTACCTTCAGGTTCGTCTGGCCGATCAATACCAAAACCGAGTCGCCAAGTGATGCCCTGCACACTATTGGTCAAGCTAGACGCCATGGAATATTAATGCATAGTAACGCCTAAGAAAACACCTACAAATCGGGTGGCGCAAGAGAATGATTTTTAAGTTTAAAAGTCTATGATGCGACACTTCGAAGTTGCCAGAGTAGTGAGAAAGACTAATCCTACCTTAATCTCTGTATCCATCGAGGTAAAATCCAATGATTGGCCACCAACAGTACCACAATAATCTTGAGGCACGTCATTTTTACCACCTAGTACGACCGTCCTAACGCCATTCTCCTTTGCCATCGTTATCTAATAGGGTTATCAGCAAGAGTAAAACTAATTCCGCCCGACTTACACTGAAGAGCGAACATGAGCTTGCGCAACTGATAACAACAGTATCATCTATATCCCAAGCTGTAACCATTTTAGAACATACCGCCCGTTGGAAATGATAACGACGTTCTTTGGTTCAAATAGAGGCACGTTTGGAGGATCCCATCGAAACGGTTGGCATTCTTGGCCTAACCTAAGTGCCAATAATTTAGCCTCGCCTCACGGACTCGTTTAAATGATGTCAAGCACCTTTGACTGAAAGTATCAAAATGGTCATTAATAACCCTGTTTTCCGGTTCGAGCCATTCTGAATTGGCGGGAAAACTGGCGTGCGTCGCGTTTCTCCATTGTATAGGATTGTAGAAGGATAAACTATCAGGATCTGTACCCTGCGATATTTTCTTGACGATAAGTCGCGCAAGAAGTCCCACGCGCAATGTAGTATCAAGCCCAGCTTGGGGTTCAGTAGTACTGTTCGGGCCAATAATCTAAACAAGAGAATGTCAATGAATGTCGTCAAGTAACAAGATAACTCACGATACGATGTAACCACTGGCCGTTATATATTTAATTAATTCTTCGCATTAGGAACCATTAACAACTCACATGAGCTATGCAAATATAACCTAATAAACATGAATTACGGCGTTAACTGTTGGTCACATCCCAAACTTACCGCCACCATTATTAGTCTATGAAATGAAGTGAAAGTGAGCATTTACCAAAGAAAGAATAACCTGGACATACAACATCAACTATGAGATTTTCCGCCCCAAGCCTTTTTAGACTTCGGAGACCGTCAAGAAGGCTAAAACCAAATGCAGTGAAATTGGCAGCGGAGAAGCTACCAAGAGCCAGCACACCGGTAAGGGTATCATTCAACGTGTAGAACTGTGCAACGCTGTGGCTCTCGTTGAGGGGAATCAAAGAGGGTTGCAATTCTTGCGGTAACTCAATATTAGATAAGGGAATGGCGTCCAAGATGACATTGACAAGTTGCCTTTTTGCTTCATGTCGGCTGATAGACGGTTGTTGTTGGAAGTGAGAGATAGGGCTGGCACCATTTCCGATGGCAGAAAAGGCATCGAGCTCATATAAGTCATACCCATTCGTTGTATTTTGTGCAACACAATTGTTGGCGCGGTATGATGCTAGGTCTGTGAAATTGTTCGAGGCTGAGCCAAACCTTGAGCGATAGGGTATCTATACACATAGGTAGTTAGCAATGACCGTAACCAGATGTAATGAATACTTGCCGTGAATATATCATTTTGAGTATAGCCAATGCGTTGAACGGTTAACTCCACCGAGTCGATGAGGGGATGTGCCATTGACGCAAAATTGCCCATCACATACGACCATTCGCCTGGACCCCGTCGGTAACTCGAGAAGAATCTGATATGGTAGATATAGCTGAGTTTTAATTGGCATCGAAGCGTAAGAACGTACGCGTTTTGTCGAGTACCAAAAGCTTGATAACCTCCTGAGATTAGAGCACTCTTATTAACCGCTTTGAACGGGTCTTCTCCATCTATCAGAAAAACTCGGGCACCGGACAGCTAAGTTATCGGAAGTAAGAAACGCATACATCAGAGCATGGCTGCTTCATACCGTGCTAAGTTCTCCCTTGAGGTGGTCCGGCAAAGCGTTCTGCCAAAACTCGATGTCTGGTCCAAATTCTGCTGATGCGACGGAAAAGGCTTCTGGAGCGATATGCACATTTTGAGACCCATCTTTGTCTGTTAACAAGACAAGGGGAAGTGGCAAGTAGGTGACATATAGGCCTATAAAAGAACAGGTTGGCAAATAATAAAATAGTTCATACCCAACGAACCATCATAGCAGTAATTGTACACTCCACAGTGGCCATCGTTCACTCCTTTGAAGGAACGGTAAACGTCCAAATGAAGGTCAAATTCTGATGCATAGTCTGTCTGGGCGATTCTAGCCAAGTCTGCCATTAAATCTTCGTGAACATCGTTGTAATAGGGCAGCGGCGCTTGGATTTGATAGTTGACGGATGTGTGGAAAGGTAGTGTCTTGTTCACAACTTCAATGAGCTGAAACGATAGCACATGAATACAGACCACGTAGCTCTACTGATGTACATACATTCGATTTGATTACTGGATCCACAGGGAATGCAGACAGACAGGCGCGTGCTTCACGAGGAAGCACCCATTTCTTGCCAGCAATCCCAGCACACGGATCGCGATTCTGTACCGCTAGCACCCGTTGGAAATCTTGTTGGATGCTCTCCGACACAGCCAGGCTTATGACGGACGTCGCTAGGAGAATTCGCCACAGCATATCTTAGTCGTCGTATTGGCAGGCCTTCAGGAGTGTACCGGTGTACGGACAGTTCAACGTCAACGTGTCAACGTCTGGCAGTCCTGAGAGTTCGTATCAATCACGTCTTTCAGCTAGAGGGATCAATCGATCACTTATGGCAAAACAATTATTACCTCGAATACGCCTGGTGGCTTTCGACGCCCTGCACACGATCATAACGCCGCGATACCCGATCAACGTGCAATATTCAGTTGCATTTGAACCGTACTTGGGATTCCTCAAGCCAGAAGCTATCAACAGGTCTTTTAAGGCTGGTATGTTTAATAGGGTAATACGACACCGTGTATCTTTGACGTTTGAAGCAAAGCTCTGCGTTCTCTCCAAGCCGAAAGACCAGTATATGCACGCGGCTCAGAGAAGTGGTGGGGGGAGGTCATACAAAGAACGGCGCTCGGTGCAGGAGCGGATGCACACAGTACGTCTCCACGAGGGGAAAGTCGCATGGCAATCTAATGACGAATACTAGGATTGCAGAAATCCCTACCAATCATTGTCCCTCAGCTCTTGAAACGATTTAGCTCCAGTGAAGGTTATAAGGCCTTTGAAGATGCTATCCCCGCATGTCGTTTTCGCAAATGAATGGTATCTCTGCTCAACTCAATCCGTAGACAGTGAGATACCTGCATGATAAGCTTCATACAAGGATTGCTGTTGTCAGTAACGCGGATTCCCGCATCCGTACGATCTCAACATTGCTTCAAGTGAGAATTGATTCAATGGCATATTTCAGGTTCCGTGCTACAAGATCTCAACTTCCCTCCATCAATTGAAACCATTGTTCTAAGCGAGGAGGAAGGAGTTGAGAAACCAATGCGGGAGATTTTTTCTCGTACAATTGAACTCGTGAATCGGAAAGTACCGCGTTGGGAAAAGCCGTTGAACCCAACAGAGTGTCTGCATATCGGAGATGAGCTGATCTGGTAGGTGATCCTGGGACCCAATCGAGATCAGGACAAAGCTGAGTCTAGATAGCGATTACGAAGGGGCTAGGAATGCAGGATGGCATGCATTATTGCTCCGGAGACAGGGTCCGGATGGTGAACAGGCGCATAAGGAGGTCAATGAATCCTTGGAAGGCGTACATGTGGTTGAAGGGTTGAATCAAGTTATTGAATTGGTTGAGAATGGCAACTAATGATCATGCAATTATGCCGGATTACTAAGTAGTAATGATAGTCACTAGTCATGCATCATGGGTTGAGAAGCTGATCGACATTGCTGGGTTGTCTCATGTGTATCTTTTGGCCTTCCGTCGCAATGTCATCCACCTTTGAGCCCAACTTCAATATTGACCATCTGATGACCCGGGGGTCCTGCCGCATCAACCTGTTCAACGACTGCAGAATGCGGGGCGAAGTGTCAAAATGCATTGTCCAATAGCTGTTGGGTTCAGTCAGAAACACGTCACGAAGGAGAGAAAAAGACATACTCTCCCCGTGTATGTTTCTTCATACGCTGAGGAAGAGTAGACGTGCCCAAGTAGTCGAGGGCTCTTACGACACCGCCAGCCTGCGTGACATGAGTGGCCGACTGCTGGACGAGTTGCTTGATGTGTTGCTTTATGAAATCTGAGCGGACGCAAGTGGAGGGTAATGGCACATACGTATTCCGGATAATGTGCGGTAATGCAAAGCAAGCGGTAGAGAGGCATTTGGGTTTGTTGGCCACGTGCTTCGCAGCGCCACAACAAACAGTTTTTACGTGCAAACGTCTTTAACGCCTAGAACTGGCGATGGATTGGTGCGCCTTGCGGTACCGCCCTAATTATGGCGTCTCAGTTGACTTTCCCAAAAAACCTGAGGATCTTGCCCAAGGTAATCACTTGACTGACCATGACTGGAGTCGCCAACTGTGACGTGAGCAAATCTTGTTTTGGAGATTTGCAAGCTTTATGAAATGCAAGACATAATAAATCGCCCGTCCGTGGTCATCGAGACACCGGGAATGGCATCTCGGTTTATATATTGAAGGTATCTGGGCCCATTAGAACCTTGTTCAAAGTACTGCCGCCCAAGACTATCCGTCTGCCATTTCCGCCATTCTACTTCCTTATCCCAGCCTGACGACGCTAGCCATCAGAACGTTGCTCTTCAGATCCGCAAACCCACTTGTTATCGTCCCCAAGAAGAGCTTCTCTTTTGCCTGGTATTCTTTCGCATATATCTGCTCTGGAAGGTATCTCCGACCGTCTTTGACGTCAATTAAAACCTTGATTGAATTTTCTGGACGCTTTACCTGCGTTCCTTCTTGCTTCTATTTTTTGTAGTCTTTCCTTTCTTCCTATAAACCTTCCTGCCGTTCCCCACGGCCGCAATTCGCCTGTCTCTAGCCATGTCTAATCCTGCCTCTCAATCACGACTCAGCGTAGACCTTGGAGTCGGAAAAAAATTAGGCGCGTCTCGTGCAGTCCGTCAGAATCCACCTCGACTTCAACACTCCCCGTCGTTGCCTAATATTTGGTAATCCACTTCTTCTTGCCATGCATGGTTGCCCGCTGACTATGCCCAAAGGTTTCCTCCCCATTCTGGTCCACTCCCTTCCCAGATAATTGACAGTAGTCGTAATCCATTGCAGCGTCCGTCAACGCCACCTCCAAACATGGTTACTCCGGCAACACACAGAGAGGCCGCTCCGGACAATAATTTCGTCTACGAGTTATCGGATGGCGCAACACCTCCGGTCATTAACGGTGAACGTACAAAGGGTTTGAGCAAGAAAGACAAACGTCAACCTGACTCAGATACGCTGCACCTACTTCTGACGCCTCCCCTGACGCCCTCGTCAAGTATAGTTACCAGGTCCGATTCAGTAGGTACGAGAGATAATGATACGCAAGCCACAAGTTCTGCAGAGGAAGGGGAATCTGAATCTGAGGCAGGTCGCTTCCTCCTGGTATGCCCCAGCTCTTCCGTCTATCAAAATCAAACGACTGATTGATCATATCCAGGTCAGCAACGTCGCCAGACGTGTGCATCCAGATATTCTAAGAACAGCTATTATTACATCCTTGCGGGACGCCAGGATCGATGCTTCGTCAGAAGAAAACTTTTATTCACTACCCGCAAAGAAACTATCCTCATCCCCTGCTGAAGACATTGTCAAGGGCATTTTTGTACGCCGCCAGGAAACTCATGGCATTATTATGCTAGCGTTCTATGACGTACGATACGCTAGGTTCGCTAAAAGCGTACTATCTGTACGCACTTCAGGTGGCCTGGCGGACTGCGTGGACCAAGATCTGTCTGGCGGCGAGACGCATGCCTGGCTCACATGCCGATTTATAACAGCAGAAGAACTAATCAAAGTGTGTTGCACATAATCCAACGAACTGATACTTACTATACGTTAGACGATTGGAAATTCCGCCTTTTTGGCATCTACCAATGGCATCTTTTATATCATCGTTGAATGCGAAGAATACCACGGCGCCGATCATGAAACGGACAGGTATTTCACGCTCAAGAAGTATCTGGAGTCATTTGGAGATCTGAGGTATTTTATACCTGCAGACATTTCGGCGGGTAACGTCGACGACAAGGTGATTAATAGAACGTTCCTCTGGCAGAACAGGTCTGATTATATATTTCGTTGATAAGGACCGGGCCAAATCCTTCCGTGTCGAATACTTCGACACGCGCGAAGCCGATAATGCATCCAGTGAACTTGATGGCCAGGTGATATTTGGAATGAAGTTGAAAGTATACCGTCACGAAGTCCCGAATACCGCACTGCCAATGTCTGGAAATCGTGACGAGCAAGCACCGCCCGTTAAACGAGAGACTGACTCCACGTCTTCGCCCCACAACGATCATCCTCGCTGCGGTGACAAGTTTTACATCACTCTACCAGGTCAACTCTCGCGTACGCGTGAACGATTCCCATTTGATGGCCAAGCTACGAGCATGGCCGAGGCAAATGGACCTCAAAAACCCACTACAACTGCCTACTCGCCTACTCGCAACACAGAGGCCGCCTCGCCGACATATTTTTACACGTCTCACCCCGGAAATCTCTTCAGTCCTACGATGCGGGAAGTTAATGGACATCTAGATATAGGTGGCGTGAACAACTATTTCGCCCCTGGTGTTGTCAATTCTTCAAGTCCTGCGAAGCACGATCACGAGAGGGGTCAGATGCTCGGCGTAGAGAATGGAAACCACGATCTCAGATACTGGAACGGTGACTTTCAGAATCCCGCTTATCACTTTTATTATGCACGGCCAGATTGCTTCTGTTGCCCTCAGAAAGACTCAACCCCTAATGGATGTGCACCTACCCCGATGACCTCCAGTTCCACTGTATTTTATGCGCCCTTCCAATCTACCGTGCCGCCAGGTATGGCGTACCCGGTTCCACAGCAGGTCACGTCGGGATATGGCTTTGAGCACGAGAGTGGTCAAATTCAGTGCCCGATGGGGATGCATAATTGGGGCTTGGATCATACTGCTGCCATTGCCGCTGCTGGTCCTATTCCTGCACCTGTCTCGCTCGTTCCTGGCCCCGAGCATTGGTTTACGGATTCTCACGCATCACTGGTTGGTGGTTGTCGTTATTATCCGCCTCAGATACCCAATATGCAAAACTGCCACATACCATACTACCCGAAAGTACCTTTTGGCCCGCAGGTCACGAATTCCTCTTCCTCCCTGCCCATCCCAACCGAGAGGACTCCATCGCCGCCTCCCCATGTTAGCGGTCCTGCTGGTACTGTTTCGCAGCCAACGTCGTCTGTCCCGCGAGAGTCAGCTCCACTTCCCGAACGTAACCAGCTGAATCTCGCGCGCATAGAGGATGGGCAAGATACACGCACGACAGTTATGATAAAGAACATTCCGAACAAAATGAGCGACAGGGATCTATTGAATTTTATCCATAAGGTGTGTCCTCGCAGGATTGACTTCCTGTATTTAAGAATGGACTTCAAGAACGGTAATATCATTTTTGCAACCGTTTGTGGATTCATTCAAACATATCAACAGGGTGTAATGTTGGATATGCATTCGTGAACTTCATACACGTCCAAGACCTACTGGCATTTGCAAAGAAGAAATTGGGTGAGAAATGGTACTGTTCAAAATGCTCTTGATTACTGCTATGACCTAATCTTCCTGAAATTAGGAACATGTTCTCCAGCGAGAAGGTGCTCCAGATGAGCTATGCTAACTATCAGTAAGACTTTTCGGAAAATACGTAATGAAAAGCACTCAATTAGTAATTTAAAGAGGAAAGGAAGCCCTCGTCGAGAAGTTCAAAAATTCCTGTATCATGGACGAACGTGAAGCTTGGCGCCCGAAGATCTTTTACTCCGATGGGCCCGAACAGGGCTTGCCTGAGCCCTTCCCGGCCCCAACCCATCTGCGCAGGAAGGAACGAAGCTCTCATAACCGAGGAGCGTTGTATGTTCCTTGCGTCTCTGGCTTACAGACTCAGCTATATGCCAATCCTGGCCCTCGTCGACACGGGGAACACCTTTCTTCTTTCGGAGTTCGAGTTGAAGATGACGAGGCTCCCACCGGGTTATTGAAAAAGGGCAAATTACCCTGTTGACTTTGGAGTCTAAGGACGACTATATGCCTAAATGGCGGACCTGTGTCGATCCCCGCGTCACAAATAATTTTCCGTGTATACCTCAATCATCATTTACGTGGCTGCATTTCCTTCCCCGTACTTACCGTGCTGACATTTGTATATTTCTACCCTTGCTGCAGTATGTCAGCATCAGACAGCAAAGTGACATTATGCGTATAATAATTGGACCTGTGTATTGCTTCAGACCTCGGGTTTCTTTTACTAACGAGTATGTTCTATTTCTACGCAAATATCTCTAGGAATAGTACCTGCCCCATAACAAACTTACCTAGATCCATGTTACGCGAGAGTGAGTCTCGACAGTCGACACACCACCCCAAACCTGTAAAACTTCCCAACAACAACCGCATGCTTCCCATAACCACGAGCGTGCTGTGAATTAGGTATCTGACGCGTGATGGTGTGCAGGATCGGAACTTTTCCTTCATTTAAAGCTGCGATATGCATTCTCACGGTACTAGGAAAGTTGAACGTTCTGAACGTTGACGCTAGTAGTAGTCCAGGTGCCAACCCTCCGTCATTCTTCCAGAGTACATATCACTTACACGACACAGGAGCCGTGCCTGATTTTACTCGGGCCACTGTCATAGACTACCTGATCTGCACATTCGCGAACTTCGCCTACATGCTTTAGGCATAACTTAACCGACAGCGACATGACAGTGTCATTCAATGCATGAAAGGCGGCGGTTGGACTCGCATTTCCAGCCTCCGCATGATCGGTCAGCTGCTCGTGAATGTCGTCCTTCTGTCAAGGTATACGAGCAGATAACCTCGGACACACAGGTAGGGATTATCAATCGCCCATGTATAGTCTGTATTTGAATTTAGCCGCGTGCCTTCTGACATCTTTACCGGGTCATTATTATGAGAACTGGAGGTCGATGAAATGAGGTTTGGTACTTGTCGCACTGAGGGTATTAAACAGCCACCTTTGTTACCTGTTAATGCTTACCCTTTTCACAGCCGATTAGATGGCGTCTACTAGCACGCTCACACCTGTGCAAGTGGCGCATGCCTTAGTCAAATCAGGAGTTGCAAAGCACAAGGACCGCCTAGAATCCGTTTTCCTGAAGGCTGTAAGCATGGATTTCAGTGCAACAGAAGCGCGCCTTACTTTTACCCGTTGAAGGTGCTCGCAGGCGTCATGTTGTCATTTGGGGGTATATTATTCCAAGTCGCCAATGCATCGCCAGGCCTTTCAGCATCAAATCCAGGGCTTTTGAGGATACTAGCTGCCTTCGTCTTTCCCGCGGGTTTGGTGATGTGCGGCTATATCAATGGATAATTGGTCCCATTTGACGACTTGCAGGATTGTGTTACAAGGACAGGAATTATTGACTAGTAATATGATGATCTTTCCGATGGCCGTGTTAAAGGGCGCCATTCCCTGGTGGAGTCTGCCGCTCAACTGGTTTATAGGCAAGTGCTGCTACTCCGTCAGATAATCACCGGATACTGACCCTGCGCGGTAGTGTTCTGGGGGAACCTTGCCGGAAGCCTTTTCACTGCAGAAATTCTCGTGCATTGTAGGTATTGGGTTGAAAGATGCATAATTATCTAACGTGCTCCAGATTCGGGAATCGTATCTGCCCAACCGTACCGTAGTTCAATCCAATCCTTTGCTGTGTACGTTTGTATCTGTCTAGAGTCGGTGATTGCAGAGAACAGAACTTTTTTAGCCACAAGGTAAAAGACCCGCATTGGCACCAGATCTTCCTACGTGGCATTGGGTGCAACTGGCTTGTGTGCGTAGCGATTTGGGTAGGCTTGAGAGGTTTATAATTGGTCATTCGCCATCTCACGGAATTTCGCAGCTAGGAGGGGGCGCTCGAGACTCCGTGTCGAAGGTATGGCTACGTCCTTGGCGATTAATCGAATTAACAAACGGCTGACCCGTATGTGATAGGTATATGTATTATGGTTTCCAATCTGGGTCGGTTATCCTCGTTTCATTATCCGAATCTCTTGAAATATTTGAAAATTCAGATTTTTGTCGCATGTGGCTTTGACCACGGTCTGGATCAATGCTTACTCAAACAATATTGACATTGATATCCTTGTTAGTCGTGGCGAACATGTTTTCTCTACCCCTCGGTATTGCATTGGGTGCAGACGTGCGTAATGCCGGCTATCGTATGAAAATTACTGACAGGCAAGCCAGTTAACGGTGAAACAATACATTAGGAAGTAAGTTGGCATTCATCATGTGAAGTTCGCGGATGACAATGCACGATAAACGAACAGGTCGCTTTTTGCATCTCTCTTTGGAAACATCGTTGGAGGACTACTCGTTGCGTTGCCCGCTACATATTTCTACTTAATTAATTGGAAATCCCACGGCTTGCAGGCCGCCGAGCTGGGTGAAATGGCATCAGATACTAGCATGGGTACTATTGAAAATAGCAACAGTGATAGCATGGGAAACGGTCACAAAGGGACTGCTACACAGTAGATACATCATCATCTCGGTTGCTAGTTATAAATGACTCATTGGGGTTAGTATTTATGTAGCGACGATCCAGTCCGCTATCGCTTTCAATGTATTAGTTCTCTCCGGTTCGTGCCACTCAAAACAAAGGTGGTCATGTATCGAGTCTGGTGCCTCGAAGTATCTGACCTTTCCTTCGCCTTGTTTTACGCCATTTCCTACACCCAGATCATTGGCCATCCTCTGATGCAATGTCTTGATCTGGTCTAATAATACTTCAGCTCCTCCTGCAGCAACAAATGTTCTTGGAAAACCATGGAAATGAACTTCGAGCGTTGGGTATTTGCATGCAGGAGAAATATATCTATTGGTTTCACTGGCTTCTAATCCAAACGATCCTAAGAATGCCTTCTTGTGGTATGCATATCTCTCGTCGATAGTAATGAAGTCAGAGGGTTGGTGATTGAACATGGACGATCCTGGCCGCTCGTGGGAATCGCTCAGATCGCACCATGGAGAAAGCAATATAATTCCTCCTGGAGGAGCGGGAAGGTTTGCTGCGCCTTGGTTCTCCACGAGGTAGCGGGTGAGTGCAAGTGCAAGATTACCTCCAGCCGAATCACCACATATGATAATGTCCGACGTTGCGAAGCCAAGGACTTTCACAAGATAGTTATAGCCAGCAAGTGCATCAAGCAGAGCAGCAGGGAATGGATTGGCTACTGAGATTGGTTCTGCAGAAGAGAGACGATACTCCACCGCAAAGACGCGATGGACAGGATCTGCGAATTCCAGGAGCCCACGGGATATCGTAGACGTTGGGGCTAAAGGGTGGGCGGAGAGTTGGGTATACCCGCCCCCGTGAAGGAAATATACCAGCTTCTCTACAGCCGTTGGCGCGGGTGCAATTCCAAGGCTGGAACCTTGCTTATGCATCCAATATCCAGGAATGCGTATTGATGTGACTGAAGCGTTTTCGGCGTACGCTCTAAGATCGCCCGTAATAAGTTCGGGGACAGCGTCGACCCAGACGCCATTCACGTTAGGACCAGGCTGTATGGCTAAGTGATTTGGCCTCGTTGGGGAATTACCGACTCTGACAAAGTTTTAGATCCACGTCGCCTCGCAGTTGGAAACAAGCGGCGTACTGATAGGCGACCATCGACGAATGGCGGATGATATATACGCGTAGGACATGCGCCAGACTCCACGACCTTCTCGGTCGCCAGCTTCTATGGAAGGAGTGAGCATTGGAGCACTGGGTGAGTTCGATGTACTAGCCTTAACATCGATCGTAGTGTCCACCATGGTACACGTACAAATAGGGTGCTAAGAAATTGATAGGTAATGTAAATGCCTTTGAGCGGTTGGTGTCTGAATGCTAGGACCATGGTGGTTGCAGGTTGAACGCGAGCAACTTCACACGTCGCCTTCTTAAGCATACCATGCTTGGCACAAAAACAATGTAAAAAAGTAGAAGGCTCCCTAGACAGGTATTCATTGCTCGTTACGCACGGTATGGGAATCGCTAAAAGGGTTGTTTCGACTTCCGAGAAATAGCAGCAAAAGACGATCAGGTATTTATTTGAACAGCTTCCTCGTAAGGCATTAATGGGGTAGTGGTAACCTGGGTCGTTGCCATTTAGCGTATTCGACCCGCCGGGGGTTCGATTCCCCCTTAATGCATTTTTATTTATTTTTCCCTCACGTCGGTTTTCGAACTCCGCCAATAATCAGACGCGTCCTTTGCTCACGTCCGCGCTATGGTATGTCCTTTGGGCGTGCCCTTCGTCGTTATATTTGTTCATGGTCAATCAATAGGTTACACCGCGCACAAAAAGACAAAGATCGACGTCTCCCCAGTCGTCACCTGTAGCGCGCGTTCAACACGCGCGCCACGATTCATCGACATCCCTCCCACCCTCCTCCCCCTTCAACTTCTCCGACACAGATGATAGCTTGGATGACCGTGACAACATTCCACTTGTTGAAGATGAAGTCGAAGATGGAGAAGATCTATTCGGTGAAACACTGGAACAGTACGTTCAGTTTGCCAGTAACAAAGAACATTATAGACCTTCCTTCTTGCAGAGATTACGCAGAAAATACCGCCCTAGATCGATATTCTGACATCGATATAGATGATGATGAACAGCAGGAGCTGACGGCTGCAGAGCGTCGCGCCGCAGAAGTTGCCATGACGCGCCGCGATCGCCTTGAGAGAGTAGGGAAACCGGGATCGCGTGCAGCGCGGCGAAACCGAGCTCCTGCGTTCCTTGAAAGTGATGACATAGACGCGGAAGGTGATCTAGATGAGCTCGGCGTAGCGCGGATGAAACGGCGTACACGTCGTCAGTACGACGAGAGACGCGACATCGACGATCTTGATGGCGTAGAGGATGTGAGTGCGTCTGAGGCAGACTGAACACCTCTTGATCAGTATCTTTCAGGAACTACCGCTGGAACAACTAAGTGATATCAAAGCCAAATCGATAGTAGAATGGATAGCGAACGAGCGCGTTCGTAGATCCATCGTCAAACACTTCCGTCAGTTCCTCATGACCTACGTGGATGAGAACGGTGCTTCCGTGTATGGTCAACGTATTCGGAACCTGGGCGAAAGTAAACTTTTCATCTAATATCTCCGTTCATCATGCTTATATTGATGCGCTCAGCCAACTCGGAATCGCTCGAGGTCTCATATCTTCACCTTGCGTTGTCGAAGCCAATTTTGGCATATTTTCTTACAAATGCGCCCTCTGCGATGCTTGAAATTTTTGATGAAGTCACACTGCAAGCCATTCTAGTTTACTACCCCGCATATAAGCGCATACACTCTGAAGTGCACGTCCGCATTGCCGATTTGCCACTGAGTCTATCTCTTCGCGATCTTAGAAGGGCAAATTTGAACAACCTCGTCCGTGTAACTGGCGTCGTGACGCGACGCAGCGGTGTCTTTCCTCAACTGAAGTACGTCAAATTCGACTGTCGCAAATGTGGTGCGGTATTGGGTCCATTCTACCAAGATGCATCCAAGGAGATTAAAATCAGCTATTGTGGGAATTGTGAGAGTAAGGGCCCTTTCCCTGTTAACTCTGAACAGGTCTGAGCATCCCTGTCAAATTGACTTTGAGCTGACTAGTGTTTATTTAACAGACTGTATTTCGAAATTATCAAAAGATGACACTACAAGAGTCGCCTGGGTCTGTGCCTGCCGGGAGATTACCCAGACACCGAGAGGTCATCCTGTTGTGGGATCTTATCGATACAGCAAAACCTGGTGAAGAGATAGTGCGTATTGAGAGGATATATCTCCAGTGATAAACAAAGCTTTTCACAGGAAGTGACGGGTATATACCGCAATAATTTTGACGCGTCACTCAATTCAAAGAATGGTTTCCCCGTATTTTCCACTGTGATCGAGGCAAACCATATTAACAAGAAGGAAGATCTGTTTGCCGCCTTCAGGTTGACAGAGGATGATGAAAAAGAAATACGGGCGCTCGCTCGTGACGAGCGCATCAGGAAGCGTATCATTAAATCTATAGCCCCGTCAATCTTTGGTCATGAAAATATCAAAACTGCAATTGCTCTGTCATTATTCGGTGGGGTTACGAAGGACATCAACCACAAGCACAGAATACGTGGAGATATCAACATCCTGTTGCTCGGTGATCCAGGAACAGCCAAATCGCAATTCCTCAAGTATGTCGAGAAAACCGCACAACGTTCTGTATTTGCAACAGGTCAAGGTGCCTCGGCGGTAGGTCTGACAGCCAGTGTTCGAAAAGATCCTGTCACCCGCGAGTGGACGCTTGAGGGCGGTGCGCTCGTTCTGGCGGACAAAGGTGTTTGCTTGATCGACGAATTTGACAAGATGAATGACGCTGACCGTACTTCAATACACGAAGCCATGGAACAGCAGTCAATATCTATATCAAAAGCTGGTATTGTCACGACCTTGCAAGCACGTTGTGCCATCATCGCTGCGGCCAATCCAATCCGCGGGCGTTATAACCCAACCATTCCCTTCCAACAGAACGTTGAATTGACGGAGCCGATCTTATCCAGGTTTGACGTTCTCTGTGTTGTCAAAGATACTGTAGATCCAGTGATGGATGAGTTGCTCGCACGATTTGTAGTCGGCAGTCATCTCAGAAGTCATCCCAAGTTTGATAAAGATGTGGAAGAAATGGACGTGGCTACTTCCCTAGATGCTGACGTATGCCATCCAGCAAATCACTTTTATGTTGATCTCTGATTAGTTGCTTGCAGACGATACCTCAAGATCTTTTACGCAAATATATAATGTATGCCCGAGACAAGATTAAACCCAAATTGTACGACCTGGATCAAGACAAACTATCAAGATTGTTCGCGGATCTGCGTCGTGAATCTATGGCTACTGGATCATACCCAATCACTGTTCGTCACCTGGAAAGTATGATACGAATGGCAGAAGCAAGCGCAAAGATGGCGTTGCGAGAATACGTGCGACCAGATGATATTGATATTGCGATCGAAGTGGCTGTAGGCAGCTTCGTCAGTGCTCAGAAAATGAGCATTAAAAAAACTCTACAAAGGGTAGGTCTTTAAGTGTTCAACGAATCGTAATTGAGAGTCGGTTGCAGGGATTCAGAAAGTACCTGACACAGTCAAAAGATCACGAAGAGTTGTTGTCTTTCCTACTTGGTGGATTAGTCAAGGATAAGGCACGTTTCTATCAGTTGCAGAGACATGAGCAACCACAGATCGTGTCTGTCCAAATTTCGGCATTGGAAGAGAGGGTGAGTTCAACACATGCTCCAAATACCTGGGATATTCACCTAGTTAAATAGGCCAAGGAGCATGACATCTATGATGTGAACCCTTTCCTACGCTCGAAGTTATTCGCAACAAATGGTTACAAGGTCAACAATGGCGCGATTGAGAAGCGTTTTGGTAATAACTGAGCAACTGCATTTCTCCACATGTAAAACTGTATTACTTGTGCTGTTGGTATCGTTGAAGTGGGGCAATGAATGAGTGGTGAATTTAATATAATATAATGTATGTGTAGACTCTAATTCTATCGAGATGTCGAAGGGGTGCTCGATGAAGAATCGTCGGGGGATGGTAATGAGTCTGCGTCCTTTTCTTTTTCGTCGGATGGCGATCCTGAGGATTGGTCGTCACTGACGGGCGATTCTTCTTCGTCGTCCATGATTTCTGAGGCGACCAGATTAAAGCAAGAGAGAGCAGTATCATAGTTATGCTTACCATCAGCATAAACATCGGGATGTGCTCTGAAGCAGTCCTGCATGGCTTTGAACTTATCTACGCAGTCCATACCTTTAGGCTCCACCTCTGAGAATACGAAGCAAGAAAATGCCTCCCGGAATTGGAGACCACAGGGTCCATGGGCCATACCGCCCAGGCATGGACAGTCCCAATTGATTTCACCAGTCTCCGGGTTGTAAGCTCCGCCGCCACCATTTTCTGGAGGGTTCTCTTCGGGTTCCCGAGGCGCACTATCTGCTTCTGTGCCCGGTAGGCTTGTAGTATCTGTCGGTGCCGAGCTTGACTGCTGATTCGATTCAGCCGTCGGAGATGTTCTAGGACCAGATAGGTTTCCAGCTAAGTTTACACGGCTTGACTAAGACGATTGGGTCGGACGATACGCGAGAAAAGATGAGGCTCACCATGAGGGCTGTCCAGCGCTATCCGGTTATTGTGGGAGGACAGATGCCACGTCAAATAAGCAGTCGTAGCGGCGGACATTCCAAAGATAAAAGCAAGGCTGTTAGGACTTGATCGATAATGGAGGCATCGACGAAAAGGAAGGCGGGACCAGCGAGCGAACATTTTTTGTTTTTTGGTTGGAGGAGAGGCTGACTAAGACTCAAGAGACGCTACAAGATCATTTAAGCACCTCGCCACGATCCCGACTCCCGACTCCACTGCTGCTTTGTCCGTCTCTGCTACCCGACCCATATGTCTCCGGAATCTATCAGGATGCCATCGTAGCTGTGCTGCTCGTATGCGCTCTCTGCGCGTTTGCGCTTGCGAGTGTGCTGGTGAAAGCAGAAAAGAAGCGATGTCAGCCAACTGCATGCTTTCCGGCTGATCAGGCGCAGACAGCACTGGCCATGGGATGCTTGAGAACGTCAGCGGGTCCGTCGATGCCTGCATCGCCGCTGCCCACCGCGTTTCGTACCCCGTCCAAGCGTCCAACATCGCCTTTTCCTCTCGCTCCCGCCATTCCAGGTAAGCCCTCGCCCGTTCTTCCAGAATCCTCCGTCTCTCTGCTTCTCGTCTCTGCCTGATGCGCTCCTCAGTGCGTCTCAGCTGCTCCTGCACGATTCTTGTCCTTTCCGCCTCACGTTGCACAACTTTGCGACGTATCTCAGCCTCGCGTCTCGTGAGCTCGTACGCATATGCTACTTCTTCCCACGTCTTTCGGGGAGCCTTCGTTCCTACGGATGAACGGATGTGGTCGAAATACACCCGCTGTTCCAGTACCCACTGCTCGGTTTTTCCGCTATGATTGGCACGGCGATTATGATCGTGGTTGTCGACCCATGCATATGCATTTGCCATCTGATTCCACGGCTGATGTTGGTAATCAGCGTCGTGAGTTGGCGCTGGTTCATATCTGTACTGCGGTATCTCATCTGAATGGATATGAGCGTAAGGAGGGCGATACGTGTATGCAGCAGGCGAGGTGCGATGCATAGCAGGAGATAACGGCTGACTGACTGACTGGACGGTAGCTCTTGACTCCATATATGATTCTTAGCCAGATGCACATTGCATCAACGTGATAACCACGCCGATTTCTCAAACACCCCGCAGAGATCATCAGCACAACGCCTCGTTGTTTCTATTGTGCAGATAAAGTTCCCGTTATCGATATGAACGGAAGCAGTCGTCACTGCACCTCCTGATTGTCAGCCTCCGCCGTGCGTATTGTCCACGATTTTTCGCGCCTCGTGTGTCATCAGCAGGCGTACGTTAGTCAAAAAAAAAACCAGATCTGGTGTAATCAAACGTTAAGTTTAACGCAGGGCACAATACATGATTCGTATGGTCTATATCGTAGCAACGCGAGGCGACAGCGTGTAATATACAAATGTGACTACTATATATGCAGCAAAACTCAAGGTACGAGTAGCGACTGGATGCATTAAAATATAGGAAATGACACAGGATTCTTGATACAATGTGAATGAGTGAAGGGGAATGATCTGTTCTCGAGGCGATATCAGAAAACTCGGATGACAGTTAGAAAGCACCCAAACGCACGATGATGCATAGATAACCGTGACCCTAGTTATGATGGCTGTGTGCTTTGCTCCTGCCCTGTGAACAACAGCAGTGTCGACACCGTCGCGAGTATACTGTTTTGTTGACATTGTATCTCGAGTTCCCGCGCTGTCCATGTTGGTCCCTCATGTTGACCGTATTCATCGGTACCTCTACCGTCAGTGCCGGCTAACCGATCCGTTTCATAACTTTCTGTATACGAATTGCCGTTTCGCGAACTGGCCTCTAATTCATTTTTCCCAGCATGTTTGTAATAGACCTTGCTGCGAGACTTGGATCGGACCGGACCCAATCTAGAGGCACTATTCTCTTCGTGGTATTCAAAGATTCCTTTTCCATTGGGACCCGAAAAAGGTAATTCATTAACCTTATCTTTGTATCGATGGGTTGGAGAGGAGTCGACTCCAGTAAGCGTCTCATGCAGCACTCGGAACGACATGCGTTGTGCCGCTCTGAAAAAGTCTAGAGCGTTGACGTTATTCGACAAGGAGGGGGGTGGCGTTGATGCTGATGCCGTCGCGTACTCAATCCGCCTCCGAAGGGACCCGACCCACTCATTCCTGACAACGGGATCGTCTACGCTGAACATATAGCGACGCTTGAACCCAAGATGGTTGATGAACGCAATTTGAAACGTTGTCCGCATGAAAGCCCGCTCCACTGTCAGTGGGCAGCCAAGGGGAAGACCAGAAAATTTGAGCGCATTGGGACCTGAACGGCACATGATCATGGTTTTCTGACCAAGTGACGTACCCATCACGCGGAACGAGGCTTCTGACGACTTGGCAAAACTTAGAAGCGGAGGATCAAACACGAGATCCTGGCCGTAGAGTTGTATGGTAAGCTGGGGGTCAGGTTGCGATATTCGGAGAATGATCGGGTCACTCTGAACTTTGTAGGTGAGACATGTAGGAAGAGACCGTTTGATGGTGATCACTTGATCCGCTGAAGTGATCGTGGAGGAGCAACGGGCTTGAGATAGCCGCTCAAGTCGAATGGAGTGATACAAATCTTCCAGATGTTCGTCTGAAACGAGATATCTTGGGTCCACCTTCCTGAACACATTCACAAACACATGAGCGGGAATATTCCCTATAGGCATACTGGATCCTGGCTCTTCTGCTATTCCAGCATGCAGGAGTTCATTCAGCTGAACAAGTGCACGCACGAGCCTGATGGCAAGATCTTTGTCGTATGCTACAAACTTTGCATTAGCTTCATACCAGCGACCGGAAAATTGGTCAAGCAGGTGATCTAATGGGGAATGGCCTGATCCCTGTCTCGGGGGAACGTGCAAGGACAACAGAAAAACTCGCAATGCTTGATCCACGCGCAGCCCAACGAAACCAAAACAGTCAAGGTATGCTTTCAATGTTGATTTGGAAGATCGCCGAGAAAGGTATTCCCCGAGTTTCGTCCGATCTAATTCCACGGAACGGAATAATAGCTGTCCCAAGAGGGCAGGATCGTCCCGCACGCCCGCTTTAGTAAAAAGTGCAGCAACTGCTTGATCGGAGTCTTTGGCAAACTGTAGGACAAACGTTTTTGCCAGAGAATTTCGAGGCGTCAAGTTGTGCGATAACTTGGTTTGATGCTCTCCGCGATTAGGTCCAAGCCGCATGTCTCGAATCGCAACAACGCTTTTGACAAGGCATTTCTTGTCAGAGGCATCTCTAAGCGTGTCGTGTTCCTGGCTAACGGGCTTCGCAATGACGAGGACATCATGGAAAAGATAGAGTAGGCGATCCTTGACCGTATTAGAACTCACGACTTGTAAGACTGCCGATGACAATATCAATTTTCGGGGCGGGTCGTCCACGGATGACAAGAAAGACGTGCGAGAGGGTTGCGTGACATGCCTTCTTCCAGGCGCTGCAGGAGCTGAGTACCATATCCACCGCTGAGTGAGTAACGAGATGAAGTTGTCGAGCTCGATTCAGACGTAGGAGCTGCGTAATCGCTCACGGAAGACATGGGATCAGGCGTAATGGACAATTGCGGATCGGCAATAGAAGAAATGGGCGTTTGCAAAGGGGGGGATGGCTCCAAGTCAGAACCGAAGTCCTGCGGAGGCATCAACTTTTTAGCCTTTGGTGTTTTCTCCATATCCGTGCGTTCCGCTCGCCCATTCACTGAACGGTCTGACTTGGATGGACGCCTTCCAAGTAACGTATCGCCGCTCGTGCTCGTGGTGGGCGTGGATATATCTTCCCAGTCCGTTCCAAGTTCGCTTTCCTTTCGCCGTAAGAAGTCTGCAAAAGGTTTCTTACTAATCGGCGACTTCGATTCGGAGGTGGTCGAAGAAATAGAAGCGTTCTTCTTGCCATTTTTGTTCTTTGTGAGCCATTGCCTTACAGCAGGAAGACTCATGGGAAGCTTTGACCCAGAAGAACTGGACAGGGGCTTTGAAATATTGAAGTACTCTGCGCAAATTAATCGACGTCTGCCACAACAAGAGTAAAAAGTGCACTTGCCACGTAAACGCGTATCTGATGCCTGATGAGAAAGCTTCCTTTCTCTGGTTATTTCTGGCGTACGTGACGGGGAGGTTGCGAAAGACTGGGACAGGCCATCGTCGTTACTACTGTAATGAAAATTAGCAACATCGGGGACGGATGCCGAAGCTGTTGGACCCTTGACCCGGTGCTGCTCGAGTATGCCGGGAAAGGGGAAAAGCTTTGCATTATATTTGTGCATGTCTGCTGGGGTGGCGGATGGCATTGGAGAAGGTGCTCCTCGGGTCGGGGTGTATGGCGCAAAGGACGTGATAGATGCGGACGCTGATGGTGACTGCATCAAGGAATGGTTGATCGGAGTACTTGGTTCAGGCTTGGACATTGTCAAGCTGTTCCCACTTTCGCGGTTGACGGTAGTGGTAGTAGCAGTATCAAGCTGTTCCCGTTTTACTATACTGTTCGAGCGCGAACGACGGCCAGAATGAGTTCTCAGCAGCGAGTTCATCATCCTCTCCCACGTGCTTGGGGATGACGGCTCTTCGCTTGCTTGCTTCAAAAGTTCACCATTGCCCACATTGAAATCGGTTGACACTCTTTCAAGAGGTACGGCATCCAGTCCACGACGAGAGCCGTTCGGGGCTGGAGAGGGTCCGTCGCCCAGGCCTACCGTTGTGGTGTTTTGGGCAGGAAGTGGAGAGGATGCTGGGGATGTGCGTGTTCCAACTGAGGGGCTGTCCTGATAGCTTTCAGCTTCAATCACAATGTTTGATGATGTAGAGTTTCGAGTTGACGTAGTTTCGTATGTCTCTTGAGGTGAGAAATGGTTCGAGGACCGATTGGAAGAAGGTTCGGCATCTTCGTCAGGAACATCATTATCGTCGTGTTGTCTGTGTCCTTCTTGCTCATCTTCTTCTAATTCTTCATCGTGCACAGGTATACGGTACTCTGATACTTGAAATTCGTCCTAGTATTGGTTGCTGAAGAAAGTGCTTACCAGGATCTGCAATCCAACTAGTCTCTCTCTCAGTCTGCGCCTCAGGGTATGGGGTTCGGGTCCTATGCGTGTCAGCGTGATAGAGAACCTCGTCTTCGTCGCCTGCCGCTTTTTCCTTGAGTGGAGTAGTAAATGGACTAGGAAAGGGTTCGGCCCTTGAAGGAGCTCTATGGCTTAAGAAGACAGGACCTTCTGAGTCTATGGAAGAATTCGGCGGTGGATCTATACTGTGAATACGATTAGGCGTTGCGTTGCGTTGCGGGGTCGCTGGGAACTGAGGGTATCGAGTCTGCTCTTCGTCTTCCTCCTCAACCAGGACACTTCGGGGACGTGGCTCATCTCTGTCGTGTTCTTCATTCTGTATTGTCAGAGGGACTGATTGACCATCGTACTGGTGTTGGGCAGGCGTCCCAGAACGGGAATGTATCTCGACCATGTTATTGACAGCTGGTAATGAAGGAGTTTGGGGTAATGGGGTATTTGGCGTGGTAGAATTAGTTCCAGGATCATCGATTCCCGTATTTGCGCTGACCGACGCACGGCGCGAACGGCGACGTCTGCGTCGCTGTGCGGATGTAGGCCGATTCTCCTCGGCAGGCATGCCTTGTTCAGCTTCTGCAATTCTACTGTTGATTGCGGTGAATAAATTAAGTCTCGCAGCTGAACGCTCGCCTCCGGCGATGGTATTGTTTCGTCCCAGCTTATTTGATGGTTGAGCGTCTACAATATCTCCAGCTGAAGGCCTTTGGAACGCCATCCTCCAACTTGTGGCTGCACCCGCTGCACTATTAGATCTAAACAAGCCGCGTTGGATTGCTTCTAGGGAAGGTAGCATTGGGGAGACGGGTGCTGCGCCTGGGTAAAACATGTATGGTTCTGGTATAGTGGGCGTAGGGGATCTAAGGAGCTGGGAACGTTGCAGAGCAAAGTGTGGAATGGGAGAAAAGACGAGAGGCAGTGGAATCGCTGGTGGCGGCACCGGACTGTCATCTTGGGAGGAATCGCCTGTCATAGAAACGGGTGTAGGGGATTGGTTTGCCCTTGTCTTGCCTTTGAAGTCCTTGGAACCCCTGGAGCGCGAACGCGAACGCGAACGGCGTTTGGAACGCGTCTGGGTTGCGGGTGAAGCGGGTCTGTTGTCGCCTTCGGCAGGGTCTTCGGTATCAGCGTCTGGCTCTGGCTCTGGCTCTGGCTCTGGCTCCGGGTCGGGGTCGGGGTTGGCATCGACGTCTGCGGCGGGTTGGTGGTCGTCCTGTGGCGGGGGCGTATCAGCGTCGGGCTTCTTTTCTTCGTCTGTGGGAGGTTTTTCTCCCTCAGAGACGGCCTCCGGATGCATTGGGGGTCTACGGCCGTCCTTCATTCTGGGCAGCGACGCGGCGCGCTTGAGTCGTTGGACGGCAAGCATGCGCTGCTCTGACGGCGAGGGCTGGTGGATGTCCATGGCGGGCAGGGCTTGGACAAAGGCAAGGTTGGACTTTAAGCAACTCACGCTAATCTTTTCATCTCGGCGTGGTTTTGAAACACATCGCGCCTGGCCTCGTGCATCTCACATCCTTTAATTGTTCAAATGAATCTCGCATGCGGAACCCGCCGTATGCCGTATGCGACTGAACATGCTCCCCTGGTCCCGTCGTACCTTTCTGGCCCTGACTCACCAACATTTCGCCAAGACCACTTACATGCATCACAGACGACTTGGTCATTCGCATTCACCCGGAAAACATCCGCATACTCATACCCATGGTGCGGAGGAATTGGTAGCAGCATTTCAGGGCGCTCGTACGTCCCTTTACTTTAACACCCTGTTGAATAATTGGTTTGATTTACGAAGAAAAAGCTGACAGGGGAAGCAGGATCACCCTCGTTGGACTCTACTCCAACGTCCTGTTGACAGGCGCAAAGGGTTTGGCCGGACTCCACATGCATTCTGCGTCACTTCTGGCAGATGCAGCCCATTCACTTAGCGGTTCGTTCCAACGTACAGAATTTGGGGCGTCGGAGCACTGACGGTACAATAGACCTTCTGGGCGACTTTGTCACACTTTTCTGCTGGCGTCTTTCACGGAGCCCCGCTACCGGGAAGTACCCTTACGGGTTCGCAAAATCCGAGACTCTCGGAACAACGGCGGTATCCCTGCTCCTCATCATCGGGGCTGCAGGCATCGGGTTTCACTCTTGTCATTTGCTCTTGGCAACTCTCAGCGAAAGTGTTTCGACCTTGCCTCCGGGTATGGCTCAACAAGTTCTGCAAGAAATCGTCTCCATCGCTCACCATATTCCTGTCTTTGGCCATTCCCACTCGCACGTACATGCGTTGGATCCCAACGCGGCCTGGTTTGCCGGAATTAGCGTCATTTTAAAAGAATGGCTCTATCGTATAACGAAAAAGGTAGCTGACGAAGAGAGAAGTCCCGTCCTTCTTGCGAACGCCATACACCATCGTAGTGATGCGTACTCGAGTATCGTTGCCTTCGCCGCTATAATTGGCACCTGGGCTTTTCCAAGGATGCCGTTGGACCCTGTTGGTGGTACGTGACATCTTTGCCTCATGTCGCCGATCCAACTAATTAAAATATCCTTCCTCTAAGGTCTCCTGGTATCATTTGTAATCTTACGACAAGGCTTGAGCCTTTTCGCGGAAGCTTTGAAAGATTTGATGGATGCGAGTGTCCCGCCGTCCACCAGGGATTCCATAGAGAAATCTTTATTACCTCTCCTCGCGACATCTTCTTCACCGGCGAGTTTACCCGAACTCTTGGCTACCGAGAACCTTCGTGCACGCCGGGCTGGCTCACAAATATTTGTCGACCTCGTTGCCAGGGTTCCGGCTACCGTTACCGTAGAACAATCGTCTGAGATAGAACGCAAAATTGCTCAAACATTGAAACATGCCAGGAAAGAGATAACAAGCATCCAGGTAAAGTTTGATCCACATAAAGCGTAATTTATGGCCATTGCCGTCCCAACCAATATATATATATATATAATTATCATCCTCAGCATTCCCTGGAGCTACATATCGCTGGTAAATAAATTCCAGGGCCATGTCAATTAATCAATAGATAAATTGGGTATGCGGCTATCTATTTACAAGGTGTTAATGTGTTATGTATGGCAAGCCGATGAACAATATTCAGAAAAGAGAAACAATAACGGATTGCATCTTTCCATCTCGAATGGCCTGCGTAGAATTCATCAATCATCTCGTTACAGCCAGAAACGTCATCACAAACCTCGAATATACGCGATATGTTCTGCCCAATGTTTACTTCCTCAACTCCGAGCCCATTCACAAAGTTGTTCAGGTTCTCTAATCCATGGATGCGAACACCAAGGTCTTTCCTGATAAACTCGTAGACAGCTTTGGTTTTGCCAAGGTACGGACTTGCGGGTGCGCATCCATGCTCTCCTGACAGGCAAGCCTTACGTAGTCCGTCCATGAGGGACGCCGACTGTGACGCGACAGAGGATTGGAATTTCAAGATATTATTCAAGACATCACATGAAGGGGAGAGTGCAAGAGCGCCTGGGCCGGTGAAGAATTTGAGCATGACCGATGACGAGCTTGATGCCATGGCAGACATGCGGTCAAAGTTGTCCATGGTGGTCGTCTTGTCAAGTTGCTCCTCCATAACCCTCACCATATCATGTCGCAAACCCGTGATCTGGTGAGATGTTAGGAACGAACCAAATGCCGATGTCAATTCCTCGTCGATAATCGATTCCAAACCTAGCAAGAACTCGCGTTCAAGCGCACGCAAGTCGAGAGCTACAAATCTCTTAAGTCGGTGACGTTGCATAATTTGATGGAACATTACCTTGACATAAGATGTACAAGTAAGAAGCGACCAAGCACGTTAGAACTTCTAGCGACGATATGGTTGCCCGAGCGGAGATGAGGGCTAGGGAACTTATCGACACGTCACCAAAAAGCACAAATCGATTTCCCATGAAAAGCTTACTTGACGGCTTGGTTGTGCATCTCGGCTGACTGGATGTGGGTCGAGACAGGCGTGGCCAAATATCCTAATTCCGCTACGTATGCAGCCGTTGCGATATCAACACCTTTGGCATGATAATTGAGGGATGGATCCGTAGCAGCGACCGATGGTGGTAAACCATTATTCATGGTAGGATTAAGCACTTCAGTCGATTGGGAGAATAATAATTTGCCGATATGGTGCAGGGCAAGGCGCGTCTTCTCCATCGCGTTAGTCACTGCCATAGCCTGGAAATTACCACCATGATGGATTGCGCCCCTTTCGCCATCGATTAAAGGATTATCAGTGGCTAGAATATGCGATTCAGGGTAAAAGAAAAGGACAATACAATCCATGACTTACTAGAATTACATTCCTGAGTTACAGTATTAAACGCTGCCAGTATGTCTTCTATCTGAGGACCCAGGAACTGCGGCGACGTCCGGAGAGGATAGCGATCCTGTCGAAGGGAGTACTTGTCATCTATTAATCGGACATTTTCTTCTTCCAATCGGGCTAATCTACTGCCCTCGAGAAGATTCCAGACATTCTGAGCACACTCAACCTGTCCAGGGTGAGGGCGCGCAATAGCGTGAATGAACGCGGCGTGGGAGGCGCGAGTGCCGATCAAGGCCTCTGTTCCCATTGCCGTGCACACTTGTGCCAACAAAGCAAGATGTACTGCTTCATGCAGAGCCAAGGCTCCCACGGAGGCGGAGAAAGCAGTGCCGTTCAGAATACCGAGAGGTTCTTTGGATTCAAGCGTTAAAGGTTGGATCTTGTGTAGCGCCAAGACATCACGAGACGATCCAATTTGGCGTGCTCCAAAGCTCAGAGGGCCAAAGTACACGTTGATGGATGGGTTTCCGACTTGCAAGCGACAACGTCAAATGTGAACATAAATCTTGGTGGAGTCCTACTTACCGACAGTACCTGCAATATATGACAGTGGGGACAAATCTAAGCCACACATCAGCTAGACCCACGAATAATGCCAATAACGCCGACCTCCAGAAGCAGAAATACTTGACCTAAGAGGGACGACGGGTGTGACGTTAGCTGTCAGCAACTGTCGCAACTTCTCAATTAATTCCCATCTGATTTGAAAGATCAAAAACTTTGATGAACTACAAATATTTGATTTATTACCTGACGCCGGAATGGCCACGAATCAAGGAGTTCATGCGGATCAAGATCGCGCCTCTGACAAATAATTTCAACTGACAGATCAGATGTCAGAACGACGTGCCTACCGAACCCATGCTTCAGGCATCGCTGTACCATTTGCGTCTTGAAGCGGGAGAACCCGAAGAGGTTCGGACGAGGTAGGGAGGACACCGATATGTTGATGCTGCAGAAGAGCATGTCCTAGCGACAATGGTTGATCCGTTCGTGAGTCAGCTAAAATGAAAGTGTGAGATATGCACATCCGACGAATGGAACTAACTAACCACTTCCGCCAAAGCCTGTCGAGAGACCGTAGACGCTTGCACCGCAAGAGACCTTATCGGCAATGACAGCACGACTTTTCTGCATACGCTCTTGTATGTGTGGCGAGCTATCCAATTGGACGGCCGCGTGGTGGCGAGCCGTGGCAGCAACGGCTGCGATAGACAACGTCTGGCCGTCAACATTGACGACCTTGCCGTTTCTGTTACCGTAGGATGTTAATTAATATAGTTATAGCGATCACGAGCAATATATTCGGTGACTTGCCTGTAGCTTTCTAGTTCACGGTGGGCGTCTATGAACTTTGAAAGCAAGGTCATTTTGGCAGTATGTTGGTGAACTTTAGTACTGCCGGCATGCATGCCATTAGTGACATTTGTATGATGCATTGCGGCAACGGTAGCGCTGTCAAGACCCATCTACGTCGGTATGAGACAAGTGAAACAAGGCGCAGAAAAGCTATGAGCGAACTGGCCGAGATCACAATATTGCGCCGTGCATAAATACCTGACCGGATGAGATCCGCCAAAAAAGATCAGGGGCGTTCGCAAGGTGCTGTGGTTGAAGCATTTTGAAATCGAGCGGATATAGCATGCAACACAAAAAAAAGATGCTCTTCTGGTCGATTGATAGCAGCTTGAGGTAGCTTACTTGGTTTCATAGATATCATCTACGACTGTGGCGTCACCGATACGCGTCGCAGGCTTATTGGCTTTGATCTAGTACATATTTATTTACGTCGATGGTCGAAGGTGGGGTTCGGCATCTAAGGTGATGATGAGGGGATATCGCAAATAGACGGGCTTATTGTCATGGTTTTAGGTAAAGATCCGATACAACCCTAATGTACTAATTATACGACATCAGAACCCCATACATCTTCAATCCATTTTACACAAGAAACTACCTTTAAAAACAGTCCATCCACCTCCTTTGCGAGTACTGGATCTTCAAACCCTTTTGGAGGTGACCCATGCTTCTCGGGGGGGACGTTTGCCACCACATTGGGCCAAAAGTCAAGTTTGAGTCTTTTCTCAGCGCGCCCAGTGGCAACATCCTTCCCAGCCTTCAATTTATCTGGGATCCGAGTCTCCCCGCCGACTGTAGACGGCCGGCTTGCAAGTAATCTTTCTCTAAGAGTCGTCATCACCCGCCTCTGAAGCAGTAAGTAAACCGGGTCCTCCGGCCTAAGTATGTTCACCGTCGCAGCTCGCAAGCGGGCTACCTCGTCGGCGCTCACTTCTGACACCTTCTGCCGCGCATGAACAAGTTCGTCAGCCAAATGAGCGATCTTGGTCTCCCCAACGCCCGCCGGCCTAGACATGACTTGATCCGCCTCTATTTCTCCTGCCAATATAGTCCACACACGTTGGTAAAAGTGAGAGGCTGTCGCGGCTCCTGCAGATAGGTTTGAAGAGACAGGTATATGTAGCAATGAACGAAGCGCGGCAGTGATGACTAGTGCCTGTATATAGTTCTGTATTGAGAGAAGATTCGGTATTGCAAATAGATATTGTGGAGGGAGATTGTTGGTCGGAACTGACAAGGGCTTACTAGTACTGTCACCGGCTCCTGGAAGGATGCACGCCACAGGGATCGAACTCTGTAACGCCTGCAGAAGACGATACTTCCATTTATCTCTTCGGTCGACCGTCATAGAGTCGGGCCCATCTTCAAATTCTTTAACCCAAGTTCGCCAATTTTCACGAATTATGTCCTGGCTTTCACCTTCCCCAGTGTTCCAAAGTCTTAGCACAAGTTCTCGTTCTCTCGCCTTGGCTTGTTGATGTACGACGGATTTAAGTTGTGCTTCAGTCATTGTTCCGGATACGAATGTATTAAGATCCTCCTTCATGACTTCTGAGAGTGACATGATAGACCGAATGGCGCTGATGATCACCTTGGCGACCGAACTGTTTCGGTCTTGCAATGTAGCAGGATCCGAAATCATGGAAGGCAAGGGGATTTCGGCAAGCAAAACCAATGGTTTGTCTATTTCCGGATCTCTAACAGGGGCACAGCGTTGCTTCAAAGCTAATAATATTTCCTTCAAAATCATTGCCATGGAATGCAATGGAGAGGTAGATGGTGCCGAAGGGGACGAAAGAGTTAACATGATGGGGTGATTCGATGGAAAAAGTGGCGACAGAGCGTCCTTGAGATCGCTATATAGCAACCTAAATCTCTGGAGCTGAATTGACGGCTGTGGCGATGACAAGGACCTAAGAGCCTTGAAAAGGTCTGTTGAGTTGGAAATTCCCTGGCAAAACTGGCATCATACCTCATCCCAAAACGCTTTATGAGCAACTCGTCTGATTCTTTCATCCAAGTCCGTATTTCCCAAACTGGCATTGTCCCCGTTATCGAAAGCGATGCGGGAGTGTGCCAGCATGGATAGGAGCGACTTCCCTGGTGGAATCACCCTGTCTGGGTCGTTAGCCAAGGTATGGAGAAAATAGGTCTGATTGAGGGCATGAATCAGTTCCACCGGAAGTGCGATGGCTTGCAAAGTTTGAGGAAAGTCCATGGTAAGAGATAAGTGATCGGGTCAAGTTAACCGGCCCGGTCGTCAAACAGGTGTCTTGAAACGCTTTTGCAACTGCGGAAGTTATGACTGACTGGGGTTATGACAAACAGTTGGTAGTTCCTGTTACATGTTTGGAAGGTTTGTAATACCAGAGGCACTGGGATGTAGTCCAACCAGAACTGTGCTCTCAAGTCAGAACAAGAGGCAGTCGTTAATGTCAGCATGCTAGGTCCAAGTATATTCTAATGATTCTATGTCCAACTCTTTTAATTGAATGGTTGAATGGGAACGGGAAACCCCCAAGTAGGTTTGAAACAGTCAAGCTGTGAAACATACTCACCGAATCTGATCGACCAATACAAAAAAGCAGAAAGTATTCGAGGAGCCTCGGCAGTGTTCATAACTTTATTTCATAAAAATGTTCAAGACCTGATGAAACGTTGACGTGGGGGTAGTTGATATTTCATTGAACTTTGCTCCAAACTCAGCATCTTGTGAATGACTCTCTCAACTGACACTATCCCAAAGGTCAGAGCTGAGAGCTCGCCTGCCATAGGTCCGTCTTTTTTTTTGGTGATTAGATGTGCTCAAGGTCATATCTTATTCGACTAGTAGGTTGGGACTCATGAGTACTGAGTTCTAGAGTCATGCATCAGAGGCTCCGCTGGAGGGTTACCGGAATCATAACCCAGTCGATAGCAACTAATTGACGCAGGAACCATCGAGCTGTACCTGGGCCTGAACGCCTGGCCATGAACGACTGGTGGCTTGATCGGACATACGGCCAAAATTAGGTTCCTCAACATGGCCAGTGCACCGTAATGACATCCATGTGGCGCCTTCCATGCGTTCATGAGAATTGTCGGCATTTCAGGGCAGGATATATTTGGTGCAAGCTGAATAGCTACGTTGTTCGCTACCACTCTTGTCGGAGACGGTACAGTCGTAGTGTCATCAATCGATTAATCGATGATTAACATCTCTCTCTCTCTCTCTCTCTAGCTTCAGATCATGGCCGATTACGACGACGGGAAGAAAAGTCCCATTCCAGAACCTATCACTACTCCTTCGGACCTCGTTCAACAGGTTCCTCGTCGCCCGCCTATCGACTATTCTTCTACTGCCGCCTTTTTCAAAAGTCTGGGCCAGCGTTGGAAGAGCGTCTGGACGAAGCGATTCATTTTGTGTCTTGTATTTGGGCAGATCGTTTCGTTGTGCATCACATGTACGAACGTGACAACTACCGAGCTCGTCCAGCGTGGCTTGTCACTTCCGACGATGCAAAACAACTTCCTGTAAGCTCGCATTCTTGCTGTCCTCCATTCCACGAACAACAATTCAGGTATTTTTCATTATTCATGATATTTACACCATACACAATGTACAAATGTGAGCAGTGCGCTCATAACATCGGAATGTTGACAATACCGAGCTTTGCTTAGACGGCATCAAGGGCTGGTGTAAGCTGGTTCTTCGTGATGGATGGCGGTGTCAGTGTTCCCGGTTTGACCAACTCTGCGTACTAACATGCAGCTGCTAGACTTTATTCTAGCCGCTTGCGACGTCGAGGGCAACTTTCTTGCCGTCAAGGTCAGTTGCGAGTGATGCTGGCCACAATTCCGCTTGTGACGAGCACTATCCTTAGGCCTATTCTTACACAGACCTTCTATCTTGTATACTCCTTGACGCGTAAGTGAGGTGGTATGGTGATTTGCATAGTCGCGCTCAAAGAGCACCTCAGATGGGCCATACCCGTTTGTCTGTTCTTCTCCTGGGTGTACATGAAACCAAGATACCATTGGACACAAATATTGGTAGGCACGATCGTGCCTCTACATTTTCCGTTAATCTAAATAGAGCTGCCTGTAGGGCGTCGCGATATGCATCGGAGGTCTGGCGCTACTTGTCGTTTCTGACTTCCTTACAGGGAAGAATTATCAGGCAGTCAGCAAGGGCAAAGGCGATGCATTCATGGTCGCAGCCGCAACTTTATATGGATTCAGTGCGTGCATTCCATGGTCGAGTTGAACGATGCTCATCCTTCGTCAGCCAATGCAACTGAGGAATTTTTCGTTCGCAAACGACCGTTATATGAAGTATAACTGCTTCGTATGGTGTATTGCATTGGCTAATACCCAACAGGTCGTAGGACAACTTGGCATGTTTGGCTTCATCATCAATGGGATCCAAGCCTCTGCGTTGGAACACGATCTTATAAAGAATGGAAACTGGAACGCCACTACAGGTGAGAACCCCATTTAAACGTCTTGATGACTCGGCTGATCTGGAAACCAAGTTGGCTTGATCTTGGCGTATACTGGAGGTTCTTATAGTCGATCTTCCAACCGTCTTTCTTCTGATGACATTCTAGCCATGTTGATCTTGTACACCGTTTCTCCGGTGCTGTACCGGCTGGCGTCCTCTGCCTATTATAATCTAAGTCTCCTGTCCAGCGATTTTTATAGCTTATTATTCGGCAAGTTGACATCTCAATTGCTGTGCTGCTTTGACTGACTTTTTTTGGCAACTGCAGGGTTGTTCCTCTTTGTAAGTTGAACATGGCTGAAAAACCTATCTCATTACTAATGACCGATAGCATTATCACCCATTTTGGTTGTATTTTATAGCATTTGGTGTGGTTATTGCGGGCCTCATTACCTACTTTTGGAGTTCAGCCCGTAAGCGATGGCTTGTGCATTTGGAATGAGGACATGCTGATCATTGTTTTGGCAGCCGAGGAACAGGGAATCCTGAACCCCCAGACTCCTGACTACGTGCAAAAAACAAGGGCCGATGGTGATGTTGAACAGGACATAAATCAGGATGGGGATATTGTGGTTGTACCTAGTCTTGCGAGAGTATGAGACCGATATAGTAGCAGTGGCTGTGTTGTCAATCTGAAGACAAGTGCTCGTGCGACGGCCATGAACTCACCTGTCCCGCATCACTCGGGAACGTCTGCACGCCATGACAATCCCGTCGTGGCATTCATCATTGGCCTCTCCATCATTCTTCTGGCCTCCATACTTAATGCCGCAGGACTTAATCTCACGAAACTAGATCATGTTCGTCTGGGTTTGTTTTCAATGTGCAGTCCTGACCACTTGCCAATCAGGTGCGCACCAGCGCAGTACCGAAAGCATCACGAAAGAAAGACTGGATGAGGCCTCTGTGGTTACTTGGAATGCTACTTTACATGTAAGTGGACGCGTTTTCCATGTTGCCTTACGCCAAGACGTGTCGTCAGACTCTCCCAACTAATAGGTAGTACGCTTGCTTTGGAGTACATGCGTGCTGGTTCGTCAAGTTCACACTTAGACGATGACTACCTTGATTGTCTTTTATCCCAGAATATGTGGCGCCATTGGGCTCAAGTTCTCTCGTTTTCAATTTTCTCTTTGCACGGTTTCTGGTGGGCACTCCTGTCACCCGCAATGATATCTACGTACGATGCTCTGGTTCAAACACTGACGATGATGACAATTATCGAATTACAGGGAACAATCGTCGTCGTTCTGGGAGTAGTGGGAATTGTCGCATTCGGTTCGATTAACAGTGGTCTCACAAGTGGCATGGATGCAGCACGACTATCTGCTTTGTGGAACCGAATGGGTTGGCTAGGATACTTCTTTGCGATGACGTTTGCACTCACTCTGTTACTGATATTCATCACGCGCCTGGAGGCCGTATTGTCAGCGCGAAATGAGATCACGCCTGGGTCCGAAAATAATAGTTCCCAGAATCTACCGTCTAGTACAAGTTCACTTGACGCTCTTGGGATTGTTGGAAGAGTCGTCAAGGCAACTAGATTCTATTGGAGGGTGACGATGATCTGGGTCACCGAAAAACTCGAACTATGGACTGCGCCGAAGCCTGACAAGCAAGTCGCCTGGACCTTAGGCATTGGATGGGCTTGCTGTGGTGGGGGGCTCGCAGGAGGATGTTTGGTCTTCGCCAAGGCATGGTAAGGTATGAATTATTTGGTTGAGTAGGTCCCCCCGCTGAATGTCTTCTACTTTTAAGCGTCAAGTTGATATCCGGGTCACTATCGCACGAGCATACTGGGAACCAATTTGGACACGCCTCAACCTTCTTCACGTTCTTCTTTTTGGCGGTCACTGCGGTCATGCAGATCATATGTCTTAATAAAGGCCTCAAAGTCTATGACTCAACATTAGTAGTTCCTGTTTTCTACGGTGTATATACGGCAACTGGGTAAGGCTAATTATACTAAGCTAAGTTCTGAATTGATTTTGTCCGGCGTTGTTAGATTCCTAAATTCTTTGGTTTGTCTTCAATGCTTGTTCAATCATCTTACAGATTTGATTTCAGGTCTTTAACGATGAAGTTGGCGCTTACCGGGGTTGGACTCTTTTCCTAATATTTGTATCAATCATGGTTCTGATTGCGGGCGTCGTTCTTCTCACACACGAGAAACCTGAGCCAGTGGAAGCGAAAGTCAAATCCGCCGCGCTTCCTCGGCAAAGAAGAACCATCAACAGATCGCCGCGTCCAGGAGGTGATTTGGAGTCCCAAGTGGAAAACGGAGATGGAGACGAAAGAAATGACGAACGAGATGCGCTTTGGGAATTGGGCAATGTCAGTGACGATGATGATCAGGGTGAAGATGAGGATATTGACCATCATCAACATCCTCTATATGGAGAAGTTGATGGTCAACCAAAAATGCGGACGCGAGTAAGCAACACAGGAGAGGAGAGCAATGATCTAATACCGTCAAATGACGATCCCGGTTTTCCACAGCAACGAAGCGCTATACCCAGCGCAGAAATTACAGAAAATATTGGTTCGTGGCGAAGTCCGGGCTTGAGAAGATAACATGCCATAGATGCTTGTGCCCGATAGTTCTTGGATATACATGTATATATCTTCTTCTGACTGATGTCCTAATGGTATTTGTACTACAGTCCGCCCTTTCCATATACTACATAAACTACTATAAATAAAATAAGGTGTTCGCTGAACTACAATCAGCGTATGCCTACTGAAGGGGGACGGACGTAATCTACATGGACTTGAGGCTCAACTACGTGTGCAGTATTCATGGTGGCATCGTGAAACACATTCCGTTCCTGGGAAACGTTAGATCGAGAGACAGGGTGACGCGACGTTTGTGCTGGTATTTTGGCCCCCGCGACAACCAGGTAGCGCCTCATGGTTCGAGCCAGGACTGGTAAGATTGTGACAAATGTCGTCTGGACTGGGCCTCCATTGGTGTTGCGGCGCCATACAATAGTTAGCATTGCCATCCCAGTTTGCTAGCGAAGATGTAGAGGCTATAAATGATGGGACAGTCTGCTGCTGCAAGTCCCAGACCATGCGATACCTCGGTAATGGAGGGAAAATATTTTCTAGATCGGGTAAGTTATTCGGACTGTCGGAACTAAGGTCGGACGGAGGAAGAAACGGCTGTGATTGCACCTTGTCAGACTATGGCTCGAGTCAGAAAGGGTTGACTTACACGAATTATCCCTGGATCAGAAAGACCATGAACAGACGAGCTTATGGATGGCGGAGACCAATGTGCGGTTGTTATCCGCTGAAAATGGGTCACTTCGGACAGACACGAGTGTTCAACGTCGTGTAATCGTGGAAAATCGCACAGCACTGGAGAGGATTGAGAGGAGGGTATATCATGCTCCGACACAGAGCCAGAACGTCGTTTGAGTAGAGTGGGGTAGGGGCCGCGTCTGGTAGGGGATCGCTTCATTGGTCGAAAGCGATAATTAGGGTATAATCGTGCATGCTCCAAGCGTTCCTGGTCGGCGAGGGTTTTGAAGTAATATTTCTCCTCGTCCGAGAGTTGATGCCAGGCTTCAGCAGCCCGTTTGGACAGCGACTTCTCGGCAGGCACTTCTGTCCCTCTCTTGACTCGCCTGGCCATTCTCGAATGACGCTGGGCAAATTCGCAACGAAATATGATGAAGGCATTGCGAGGCCGTGCGACCCACGAGGAATCGCATACGACCTCCGAGTCGAGTTCCGATTCCCCTCCGTCAAAGCGCCTATGGTCGTCTTCAGCGCCGGGCGAGTGAGTCAGGTCACTCAGGCCTGTGTCGCACCAAGGAATCATTTCGCCTTGTAAAAAGGTGCATTTTTATTTAAGAGCGGGCCACGAGATTATGGAGGAATTTGAAATTGACTAATCAAGGTAAAGTAGCATCGTGCGAATGCATCGTGTTTTCAATGCGGATTGACTCAAGCAACGTTGCGCCTTCGAGGCATATAAGAACTCATTAACTGATTTTTCTTGTATTCTATGCGTTGGACACAGGTTTGGATATTTGTCGCCCTGCTCTTCTTCTTCTATAGGCTCTTTTCCTCTTGGAGTGGTCTACGGTCTTCACCAGCCTCCCCCCCGAGATGCGCTACTCTAAAGACACATCCACAGGATAAAGATTTCTATCGACGATCGCACTCTGACCGGTTTGTTACTGGGACGAAGCCCATTCTCATCAAAGGAGGAAAATTATGGACTGGCGACAAGAATGGAACGGAGATAATTATGGGTGACGTGCTTTTAGACAAGGGCATTATTCGAAGAGTCGGCCGTTCTGTGACAGCCGCCCATACCGCTGAAATTATCGTCATAGACGCCAAGGGTGCTTGGATAACCCCAGGTCTTATTAATATTCGCTCGCAACATGGTATCCTACCTTCTCCCCAACTTCGCGGCGATTCGGATGCAAATTCGTTCCATGGAGTTATTCAGCCATGGTTGCGCAGTGTCGATGCATTGCACACTTGGGACGATGCTTACCTCTTGTCGATTGCGGGTGGTACCACAGCAGCTTTGGTTGTTCCATCTTTCACCAATGCTATAGGTATGGTAGCTTCCAGACCTCGTATTCTCCGACGACGACTTTACTCTAGGGGGTGAGGGCTACGTTATTAAACTTCGTGATACTCCGGAGCACTCGCCTACGTCTATGCTTCTCGAGCCTGCCTTACATGTCGATGATCAAGCCGTTGGTGAGCCTTCCGGATGGCGTTATATAGTGTGAGGATGTTGTGTTTTCCAAAGTTACCTCTAACAGATGACTGATGGTCTAGACATGCTTGTGGTGTGTATCTTGGCACCCGATGAGTGCTGATTGAACTACTGACCGCGCGAGGGTAGGTGAAAAACCTGGCATGTCTTCTGTCCTTTTTCCCGATTTAGTTGCCTATTGAGTCCCACTAGACAAAGAATTCAACAACACAAGAATGGATAATATGTGGGCTTTGCGAGACGCGTCAGTGAACCTCTTTTGAGTCCTGGATCATTGAAGAGGAATCATTTGATTATGATAGTTACATGGAGGCCAGAGAGAATGTACGAAAGCAGGATACGTACTGTCGGACCGGATCAGTACACAACCAGGCTGTTCTGACCGACTTTCCGGAAAGCTACGAATGGGAACTATTGACGGAAGTCTTAAGAGGCAGAGTGAAGGTATATCCCCCGATCGTGACTGACCCATTTTTTATTTCGCATCTAGGTGCATGTCCATTGTGATGAGGCAGTGGATCTTGACAGTATCGTACGGGTTGGTAGTGGATAACACTTTCAGCTATCAGCATTCATTAGTTCTCTAGCTCAGCCAGGAGTTTCGCTTTCCTATCGCAGCGATCCATTCGGCCAGCGAGGCATATCTGGTCCCTGAAGTGTTAACCCGGGCTTATGGTATGCAATTCTTTAAGTAACATTGTATTCATTCGACTGTCCTCAGGTAAACCTCCTGCTCTGGCTCTTTCTGTAACAAACGGAAGGTAATATGTTTGTACTATTCGTCTTCTGCCGTTGATCTCGGAACCCAGGGAACGACGGGAACAGTATAGGGCTTCAGAGTTCTCTCCGAGATTTCTTGCACAGGATGGCTTCAATGTGTCGATGCAGGCAAATGCATTCTGTCAGAATGCAAGAGGTTGACGTTGATGACAACTGTTTTCAGAGCCACCGTTCACTGGGATTGGATGCGCGGTACTTGCTTTTCGAAGCTCAGAAGGCATTCTTTTACGGGTTTCCGCCAAATTTAGCACTAGCATCTGTAACGACTATGCCAGCCGAAGTCATGGGAATGGGTCACAGGATAGGCTATATTAAGCAAGGTCAGATACTCGGAGTCCATATGTAACAAGTAATGATTAAAACAGTCCAGGCTGGGATGCTGGTACCTTGTTTTGCTGTCAAGCAGGGCATTTGTTCACAGATTGTTGCAGATCTAGTCATATGGGATAGTCACCCTCTGGCGCTAGGGGCGACTCCATCACAAGTTATCATTGATGGTATACCTCAACTTTCGGCAGGAGTGTCCCTCAAATCCGACAGGTTTCAGAAGCTTCCAGCAGTGCCCAATTTCGATAAAGAAGCGCAAGAGACCTTGGATTACGATGGCTTGCCGCCATTACAGCCCCGGAATTCATCGACAACGGTTGTCTTCACTAATGTCTCTTCTATATACAGCAGCACTTTGACAGGAGTCAAACAACTAATCCCTACGTCAGACGATGGCCCCCTCACTGTGGTTGTTTCTGCAAGCGGGAAACTCATGTGTTTCGGATTGCACGAATCCTGCCTAAGCGCTGCATCTGGTGAAGTCTCAGTAGTCAACTTGCATGGTGGTTCGATAGCACCAGCCTTCGTTTCGTTCGATTCATCTTTGTGTCTGCAAGACCTCTGCTCGGACATATCCACCAATGATGATGTTATTGACCCTCTCCTCCACCCTGTTCCAAACATCCTTGGTGGCGATACCAGTATCATACACGCAATTGATGGTCTCGAGTTTGGCACGAGAGATGCGCTGTAAGTAAATAGATGTGCTATTACCGTCCTGTTCTGACAAAATTGGACACATAGCCTGGCGTATAGAGCTGGTGTAGGTAATATTTTGACCACCATTCATATGATCGTTGATTGCGGGCAGGTCACGTCTGCGATATCGGTTCCGGCTCACAAAGGTTTTATTGCAGGCCTCAGCGTCCATGTCTCAACCGGAGCTATGAATAGATTGGAAAAGGGAGCCATCATAGAGGAGATCGTTGCAATCCACGTATCGATTCGCCGTTCACATCGTTCCAGTGTCAGCACGGAGATCGCAGCATTGCGCCGTTTGCTAATGAATCCGCCGAAGGGGGCAATAAGCTATTGGACCGGCCAGGTGGTAGAGGTAAGAATGCATATCTGTCGAGGACTTCCACGCTCATGTCAAATACAGGGAACTCTCCCATTAGTCGTTGAAGCTCATAGTGCCGACGTGATTGCCACATTAATTATCTTGAAGAAAGAGGTTGAGTTGAAGCACAAGAAGTCCATACAAATGACAATTACAGGCGCCACAGAGGCTCATTTGTTGGCGAGGGAGCTGGGTGAAGCTCAGATTGGCGTCATTCTGACCCTCTCCCGTCTGTCCCCGAAATATTGGGAAGAACGGCGAATGTAAGTTTCAAGTACCCAATGGTTACGGCCTTGAATAGTAGACAGTCTCCCTGGACCGCCTTTGACCTCAGAGAGCGCAATTGCAGCGCTATTATCTCATAACGTCGTCGTTGGTATTGGCGTTGAGGAGATCGCATTTGCCCGTGATTTGCCTTTTGACGTAGCATGGGTGAGTATCATTCTCGGCGTCATACGTTGCGCATGGTGTTTATATGACCCATTCAGACAGCCATTGCAATGGGTGGGAAGTTATCGAAAGAAGAGGCTTTGGCTCTGGGTTCTACGAACATCGAACGACTACTTGGTATACATTCGGAAGAGGTGGATTTGGTTATCACTCGCCATGGGGATTTTCTTGACTTTGGATCTCAAGTCATCGGTGTCATTTCGGCGAAACGAGGCCTAGTAGATCTTACACTGTAACTTATCGTAGCTAACGAAAAATGGAGCGGAAGGGCTGGAACTGGCGTTTACGTAAACCGTGTATAATTACAGTCGCGTCCATGACTCGGAAGAACAGGGACTCGCCTGGCGACAATCCGAAAAGGATAACAGACTATTTTACACGAAGTAAGAATATCAGTGCAGAAGGCATCGCGACTATGCCGCCGTCAACATCTACCGCGTTTACTCGACGCGACAATCAGAAAAATGAAGAGCCAGTCGCGTTACGCAAGTCTAGTAGACCAACAAAGGTCCCATTGAGAAGGGACGTCGAACTGAGAGCGGTATCTTCATCCAAACGAATGCGCTCTCCCGATGTCGCCTCTCCTCGAGGTAAAACCTCAACGGCAAGTTCGAAGCAGTCCAAAAGGCAAAAGAAATTTGAAAGCGACTCGGACGTAGAAATGACAAGTTCAGCTGTTATATATGTGAGGTCCCCGGTGCGTTCAGTTTTAATTTGCATGAGCAAGAATTAGATGTTTTGTGTGCTACAGGGGCGCACGGGGAAACTGGAGCATCTGACTACTAAATGCTTTGAAACAGTTTCAACTAGTCAATCAGATGAGGTGGAATTGGATTCAGCTCGTATCACTAGCATCCTCGAACGTGATACGTACGAAGTCCGGATGTGCGTTGAAAAATGGCGTCAACAAGCTCCGCCCGCTCTTCCGTCCGTCCCGGGGGATGAAGATGTCCATATGCAAGATGCCTCTTCGCCGTTGACGTCGGTCCACTCGACGCCCAAATCCTTTGTACCTGACCTTTCAATTGTTGACCCTGACTCTTTTATTCCTGGTTTACCGACACCACCAGTCTCAGAAGACCTGATTGCCCAGCCCCTGTCTGTAGATGAAAAAACAAAAACGGAGCTTTTGATAGAGAAGATGAAAAGTGACGCTATGGCTAGAGCTCAACAGTTTCGGGACAGCCCTCCCCCTCAATTCGATGAGACTTTGGATTCAAGTAGTGATGAGGATTTGACATTTGTTGTGCCGGTTGGGTCCAAGGATAAAGAGAAAAGGTTAAGCAATTTCTGAAAATGTCCTGAACCGCGTTGAATGTCCTCATAGAATATCCAACAAAGTAAAGTTAGATACAGATGCATCAAAGCCAGCGTCTGGCGCTCGACGCTCGTCTAAAAATCGTGAGACAGCATCACCAACCCTCGTGGTCCCTTCCGAAACTCATAGTTCTATTACTCGAAAAGGTGCTCAACCAGATCCAAGCGCTCAAAGAAAAGGAAGGACGTACAATCCCCTCGATGCCCTTTTGTCAGAAAAACGCAAACTTCAGAAAGCTGGCAAAGATGCCCAGGCCTTTATTCAAGCAGAATCCGCGCTTGCAGCCAGGGAAGCATGGCAGGAAGAGGGCATGTGTGACAATGAGGATTTTAAGAAATGGCAGGATGAGGATGCAGTCCGAAATGTGATTGAAGAATTGTTGACCAATGATCAAACTTTTTTGGACGGAAATAGCACTCGGGATATATCACTGGATGCCGAAGGTGCAGCAAGAATGATTGGTATCAATGACACGAAAGTCGTTGATATCTTGAAGAATGACAGTGATTTAAAGAAGCACCCCCAAGACACGCTCGATGGGCCTGGGCTCCAGTTGTGGGACAAATCCCGAACCACGTCTGACAGATGCACGTCGTCCGGTTCCCCGTATTCTTCATTCCAGTATAGCGGCCAGCAGCCTGTGATTGGTATTTTAAAGACAGCACTTGATGAACAAGGTGAGGGTCCAACATAACGTGTGCAAATGCAACATGTTGATCCGGTGTGCAATAGATTGTGCACAAGCGATCTCGATTTTAAATTCTGGGTACCTTGCAAGTATAGATTTGAGCGACTGCCAAACACTCATACTGTTCCTGTGCGAACAAGGTCTGGTCTGATCAAACCATACATGCTATATATATTTATCCGTACCACTAGCATTATCTTCCACGCCGAAATTTTTCAAACCACACGCTTTCCATGCGTTACTGTCAATTTATTCCGATCCTGGCTCCCGTGCAGCACGTTTCGATGCAATCTGGTTATTTCGTACCCTCGCTCTTCTGGGTGCTGAGCCATCCGTTCTGAAGCAGATGGGCTATTATGCTACCAATGTCAATAATGTGAATATTGACCCTGACTGTCGAGCCGACGCAATCCTACGTTTGATCTGGGTCCTCAAAACCGCGGCTCGATCCGGACGAATCGAAATTCATGATATAGCTGATATAATTCTAGCGGTTCAACGCATTGCACTGGATCCCTCGACATCACATCAGCTACGTATGGCCGTCACGAATCTGGTGGATGATTTGTGCAACCTGGCCACATCTGACGAAGTAAGATGATAAATTGCGAAGAAAGTGATCCCAAACTGACTTCCTTGTAGGAGAGACAGATTTATGAAAAGGCGACGTTATCCATCCTTACGTTGGACCTGACCTGCAAGACACAAATTGCGTGCATGTTCAGTCGGGGCTCAGGAGTTGCCCGACGCATTGCCAGATGGGTCGCATACTCGGCGTTGACGAACCAGCTGTGCTCGAGAAGTGTAAGTCATCTGCCATACCGCTCCTCCGTTTGATGTATGTTGTACTAGGACGACGAAGTCCCCCCCTTGACAGGAATACTTGATGTTGTCGAATCTGGGAATATGTTTCAGATAGATGATGAGAGTGACTACACGGCCTTGTGGCACTACGTTCGAATCCTTGGCGTCGCTCTCACAGATGTGGAACTCTATAACTTGGCTGAGCGTGGTGCCTCAAGTACAAACGAAGGTACGATGGAACATCCAACCCCGAACAAGCGCAAGAACAAACACAAAGTTTTGCTCGTTCATGAAGCCCTTGAAACCTTACATGCAACGATTCGTGGGTAGTTCTTTTGAAGACAATAATTCTTTTATAGATTAACGCGAACAGAGGACACCCGTGCACTTCATCTCGATCGTTCAAGAGCTAAAGCAGCCATAAAACAACTCTCTTTGCGACTAAGATATCAACACACTGATTCTGCACAAGACCAAGCGTTTGCCAGGGGGAGGAAGGATACATTGAAACATTTTTTTACGCCTAAAAAAGCTTAGCTATTTTTTCTATTTAACAACCTTGCATCAACATCCTACTGTCTAGCATTGACATTATTTTGCCTTACGAAACATGCTCTATTAAAGAGAATTATAATTCTTTACGTCCTGTAAAATTGCTTAGTTACGCGGTAATCGTTAATCAAAGGTAGTCAATAGTTTGCTCGCTTCGTCGGTCGGTAACTCGTCCACGACAGCTAATCAACGGGAGAGTTTGAGTGGAGTCGTAGGGAATCCTCGTCCAGTTCTATATCCCACGGAGGACTTCTTTCTCGTTCGGATTGGGCTTCTTGAACCTGGGATGATACGTGGTCTTGACGAACAGAAGCGCCCCCGAGAGTACTGAGAGTGAAAGTTCGAATAGGTTTATTAAAAGCATTGTCAATGTTTCTGACTTTGACCGGTCCAAAGCCCGGCAAATTTTGCAATTGCTCAGAAGATGTTCGTGCTATATTTGCAAAGCTCTAGGGAGCGCGACATCAGGCGGTATTGTACACTGATAACGGACGCGACGTACTCCAAATGAAGTCCGAAGCGTTTCCACGTCGGTCTTGTTGACTTTGCTGATGCTAGTCAAAGAAGTCCTTAAAAGGGAGTCATAATCTGTTTCTACACGTTCTTTAATGACGTCGGGAGGCTTGTGCTCGAACTGTTTATAGACGGACAGATAGTGGCCCACTTCCTCCGTTCTATAACAGAATTTTAGAGGATGACGCTCTTATGCAGTTCAACATACGAAAATGCGACGATAACGGTGATATTGTTGATGAGGCAAGTCTGGAAATGATGTTAACAAGTATGACTCTCTCTCCCAAGAGTCTGGACCATACTTTGGTCAGCTCTCGGATCGGTTCTCGGTGATCTGTCTATACAAGTTCCTTTCAACTTGAAATGGTCGACTTTTGAAAACTCACAATATCGCATAGTATGAGCAAAATTCTTAGGTTGTACGCGCGTCCCAGAGACTCGATTCGACCATAGATGTATTCTGGATGCAATCTGTGGTACCTTAAACTGATAACTGTTCAAGTCTACATGCAGAAAAGAGCAGCAGTGAAGAGCACCTTAGGAACAAGACGCCTGTCGTTCTGCCAACTTGAAAATCGACAGGAATTTCCCCGTATTCGGTACCGACATTACGAATGAAGTTGAGGACGGGATTGCGGCGCTGCAACATATGAGAGCGAGTTGGAAATCCGTACAGCGAAAAGACCGACCTGCGTTGGGCTTATGATAATGCTGTTTCCGGAGCCAGGGCGAACGACGGGCGGCCCGTCGGTGGAAGACATGCCGGGCTATAAATAACAATCCGAACAACGTCCAACCATGGACAAGCTGCCAACACCCAGCGGAGGTGCCAATGGCGTCAAACGCGCAGCATCAAAATTCCATCTTTTAGCCGTGTTCTGTATCGCATTGTCATTGACATATACCTTCCAGTCCTTTCTCACTTTGACGCGACGCGAAGACTCGCTTGCCAGGTCATCTCATCTTCCATCCAATGCACAAGAGATTTTGCATAGGTGCCGCAAACTGAGCGAGACCCCTGGCCCTCCGAAAGATTTTCACCTCAGGTTTGCGTCGGACCGTTACGAACACGGAACACCTGCGGTATTGCTCAAGAACGCCACCATCTGGACAGGACGTGCGTCCGGCACCGAAGTAATACACGGCGACGTGCTTCTTGATAAAGGACTTGTCAAGGCCGTTGGACACATTACTGTCAGTCAACTACACGGATGCAATGATCTTAGGACAATAAATCTTTATGGCGCATGGGTTACACCAGGGTGGGGGTACAAGTCCTTTACGCAGGTTCATGCGTCTGACTAGACATGTCAGAATTGTTGACATCCATTCGCATCTCGGGGTTGACAGCTCTCCAACACTTCAAGGCTCGAATGATGCTAATTCATACAAGGGAATAGCACAACCTTGGCTTCGCAGTCTTGATGGCCTCAACACGCATGACCAAGCATATCGGCTTTCTAGATCAGGGGGAGTTACGACTGCAAACATCCTCCCTGGTTCAGCAGATGCAATAGGTAAAGAATATTAGGGCGTTGCGCATATAACCTGATCACGATTGCAGGTGGTCAAGCTTTTACGATAAAATTGAGGTCAACCAAGGAACGGTCAGCATCGTCGATGTTGTTGGAACCGCCGTATGACACGGATACAATGCGTCCAGATCCATTTTCTCCTCCTAGGTGGCGGCAAATGAAGTGCGTACTACTAACCTCCGTTTCGAATAGATTTAACAACTTGTCCTCTAATACTAGACACGCTTGTGGTTCGTGCCTTGATTTAGATTTACCCGTTCCCATCATCTGATAATTGTCTGTTCTCAGGCGAGAATCCCAGTAAGTGACCACTTTCGTTTTGACACGGCTGCTTCATATCGGGCAGGCAACTCGTACTCTGGAACCAGGATGGACACAATATGGTCGTTCCGTCGGAGGTATTCACAATCGCGCTCGAAAAGATCCAGAGAGTAATCAATTATCACAGCTATGAGACTGCACGGAAGGTAAAGCAGCAACAGGACGAGTATTGCCACAAGGCCCTTTCCGGGGACTGGGATGGTCTAGGGGAATTCCCTGAAAACTTGAAATGGGAGGCCCTCGTTGATGTCCTTCGTGGTCGCGTCAAGGTAAGACACGTGCGTCCAGCTTATGGGCAGTGTACTAAGAATATGAAGGTTCACACTCATTGTTACGAGGCTACTGACCTCGATGGGATAGTACGAGCAAGTATATTTAAACATGTATACGGCCATTATCGTAACTTTTTGAACAGCTTACAAACGAGTTTAATTTTTCAATTGCTGCATTTCATCATGCACACGAAACATATCTTGTCCCGGAACTTTTAAAGAAAGCCTATGGTGAGACACGCCGTTGCACATCATGAAATACATTCATCGGTTTCAAACGCTTCAGGGCATCCCCCGGCCATTGCACTTTTTGCGACAAATGCAAGGTATAAACGTGAAGCGTATAGAGGATCCGAATTTGCTCCTCGTATTCTGGCAGATAATGGATTGCAAGTTGTGATGAAGGTCAGTTCAAACTCTTGGTCAAAGGGTTGCCTACTTATGCACTCTCAATCAGAGCGACCATCCTGTCTTAAACTCTCGTCATCTGCTATTTGAAGCACAGCAGGCATTCTATTACGGCCTCTCGGAAAATCTTGCTCTGGCTTCGATAACGTCGACTCCTGCCACGGTGCTGGGACTCGATCATCGGGTAGGTCTTATTAAAGCAGGTACGAGTCCCAGTTGTCGTTAGCGATACAACCGCTTAACAGGTAGAACAGGTTACGATGCTGGTGCGTATTTTGCCACGAAAACGAAGAGAGTGATGTAATGAAGTTCAGACATCGTCGTCTGGGATTCTCACCCCCTCGCCCTTGGTGCAACGCCAAAACAAGTGTATATCGATGGTATTCCCCAGCTTGAGAAACCTTACATCGTGGAAAAACCTGCTACTTTCAAAGAACTTCCTAAAAGACCCAATTTTGACAAGGAGAGAAACGATACCCTAAAATTTGATGGCTTGCCTCCATTGGAGCCAGACCATTTGGATGAAGATACCATAGCTTTCACGAACGTCAATAATGTTCACATAAAAAATGGATCTACTGTAACCCAGCTAGTTAGTGCTACTGCTGCTGGTGGCATGTTAACGGTTCTCGCGCGCAAAGGGAAAATCATCCTATGTGCGAATAACATACCAGAGTGCGGGTCAGGTTCATTGGTGCGCGTTAAACAAGTCGATCTCAAGGGTGGCAGCATCTCGTAATAACTTCATCGTCGCGCTGACGACCGTAGCTGACTGAATGCAAATAGGCCTGCTCTTGTGACGTATGGCAGTTCTCTAGGTCTAGAACACATTGAGGCCGAGCCCTCAACGACTGATGGAACCATCAATAACTCACTCGAGTCTGAGCTGCCTGACATCATCGGTGGTTCAGGTGCTGTTATACAAGCGGTTGACGGACTGCAATTCTCCACGCGAGACGCTCTGTGAGTCTGAACATGGACTGCACGCTTAAATCATCTGATGTCGATCAGGTTGGCTTATCGAGCCGGTGTGACATCGGGGATAGTCGCCCCAGTCTCGTCTGGCTTGATCTCTGGCTTGAGCACGTTTTTCGACACGGGCGCACCGCACCGACTCGCCAATTCAGCCGTGTTGAAAGAAACGGCCGCGTTTCATGTTGCAATCGGCACGTCCGGAGCGAGCATCAGTACCCAAATTGCGGCTCTTCGCCATCTCCTGCTCGGAAACGGAGAGGGGAATCTTGCGCAGCAGGTTCAAAGAATAGTCAGGGTGAGTTCTGGCTCCGTGTGCTAGGTTTGCGTGGTTGTGTTCACCTGAGTCTTGGGTAGGGAGAACTGCCCCTTGTGGTGGACGTGCATAGCGCCGACATCATGAGCTCTCTGATCCAGCTAAAGGAGGATATCGAGACATACGCAGGATCGAAGATGAGATTTGTGTTTAGTGGGGCGTCTGAGGCGCATCTGCTCGCCAAGGAGATTGGTGAGGCAAACATTGGCGTCATCCTAAATCCGTCGCGTCCATTCCCTTCAAGTGGAGATCGCGGAGAATGTACGACTTCTGTTGTTTGTATTTCCCTGTGTGATGGACTGACCTTACCCCAGATTGGCCGGGAAACCCATTACAGAAAAGAATGCGCTGTTGTATTTGATGGAACACAATGTGACGGTTGGCTTCGGAATCCAAGAGAAATGGATGGCGCGGAACCTGAGATTCGATCTTGGATGGGTATGGTAAAATTATCCTTTGCAAGAGAGTGTTTCTCATGTTTTATAGGCTGCAATTGAAGTGCATGGGAAGATTAGTGAAGCCGAAACTCTTGCTGTCGGTTCCACCAATCTGGAGAAGCTGCTTGGCATCGAAGACGCCAGCTCTGATCTTGTGGCGACACACGGAGGAGGCTTGTTGGATTCAAGTAGCAAAGTCGTTGCGGTAATTTCAGAAAAGAAGGAAGCTATTGATCTAATTTGAATGTTTGGTATAATATAACATTATATGGCCAGGACAACAGCGACATTATCTAGATTTACATGTTGGAGTCAACGCTATTTGGTCGTTCTAGTTGATCCCTGACCAGGTTTTGAATTACGGGAAGTGCTTTAAGGAATACTCTGACAGGTTGAACCTCATCTGTGCCGCAGTCAAAGTCAATAACAGAAGGTGTTGGGTGGCAACTCACTGATGGATATCAGTTGACCATGTCGTCTGAGATCTTTTGCTTTCATTTGTGGACCAAGTATCGGATGAATGGAGGGTATTACGACACAAGAGTTCTACAGGTTGTCAGCAAAACGATACGCTCAGTCTAGACAAATACTTGCATTTTTATACCAAATTCTCGTCTCATCATCATTCTTTGGAGATATTGGAAACTTGGAGGTCCCAACAATCTGGATAACCACCTTGACCAATTTCTTCACACTTATGGCTGCGAAAACTAAGTCAGAGAATCTGCTGATAGAAATGGCTTACGTCTATGCTCAATGAGATCCATCATGGGTTGACATCCAGGACCATGGCCTATTAGTATGATACGTTCTGCATTAGATAGCCTAGGCTAATCAGCACAAGTCAATATTGACAGAGATGCAACTCACTGTACGAAATTATCCCATAAATATGTAACAATATCTTTTTTGAGATCTTCAGATGTTCTTGAGCGCTGCCTATCTTAACGAGCGGAAGAAGGCAACGATGATGGAAAACGTACCGAAAGAGGCGTTGTGACAGGTTTAGGATATAGATTAATGTCCAAAATGCCATGTTTCTCTTTCTTTGCCCAATCTATCAATTCTTTTGAAGTGTCGAGCTGGAAGCCATGACTTGGGGTTCCAGAAAACCCATCACAACTCACCAAGTATGACCTCTCCAATTCTGCATCGCACGTGGCGGATGAAACTAATTCAAAGCGAAGGTTACCGCTAGTGACGTTGGTTATTTTTGCTTTTAAGAAATAGGACGTTGCTCACAATTCGTGGGCCAGAAAAACAAGCGTTTTGCAATCAAAAATATTGGAACTATATGCACATGAGAACGTGAGAAATTGGGTCAGTTGATCTGATATACCTGCAGGTAATCTGCGCTGAGAACCGGTCTTCTAGTTCTTTGCTGACGAGAGGAATTTGAAGCATTCCATGCTGGGTGAATAAATAATGCTGTCGATGAGCCTTTAGAATTTCTGAAGAGGAATGTCAGCATGAATGGACAGGTCAAATTGACCGACTCACCGGAAATCGAGAAAGAAACGTCTTCTAGGCCTATTCAATTAATTTGTGAGATGAGTATACCACAATCAAATGTGTAGTTACCTTCGCGCGGCTCGCACGCTTTTGGATCGACGCTCTTCCAATACTTGCTCTGTTCTCGGGCAACCAACCAGACGGTCTCTGTGCCAGCTTCGCTCGCGATCAGAGGAGGCAATTCGTCTGGTGCCTCTCCTAAGAGGACCTTCACGACGGCTAGAGCAGAGTTGGAAATTGAATCGAGATTATAGCCGCCCTGGAGGATATCAGACTAATTCCATGAAAACCAATCTGCTCACTTCGAGTGCAACGACCAGTTTCCCGCCGGCCAGACCTGCTAGCATATGTGTCATGTGTGCATATCCCGCGGGGGAAACATGACATTCTCCCAAGTCGTCGCCTTCCGCAGCATCAAAACCAGCCGAAACTGCACGGTGAGTTAGGTTTGGGATTGAACAAGCAATGCATTCTTACTAATGACAAGTTCAGGGGCGAATTCAAGTGCAATGGGCATGATGACCTTTTGGAATGCGTGAAGATAATCGGCGTCTGTCATACCTCTTTGTGGCCATGGGACATTGACGGAACTGAGGGAGAGCGGATATGAACGCGCATATACAAAGGCTGATGACCCGACTCACAAGCCCAAGCCAGGACCCTCACCACAGGACTGCATGCCGCCAAAAGGTCCGCACGGATAGAACGTACCTTGCTCATAGCGATGGAGAGACACATAGAGCACGGATGGATCGTCATTGAAGGCCCTCTGTGTTCCGTTCCCTATGGGAGGTTAGAATGACACGACACGGTGAGTGGAAAGGTATGACATACCATGATGGACGTCCCAGTCAAGTATCATAATTCTCTTGATGGGAGTGAGCTGCTGGACGACCTTTGCAGCAACGGCGACGTTGTTGAAGAAGCAAAACCCCATATGCTCGTCCGGTTCAGCATGGTGGCCTGGGGGGCCGGACAATAGCGAATGCCTTCTGAAGCTGGTTGCGAGCTACAGTGAGACAGGCCTCGACTACGCCACCACAGCTGAGCAGGGCGGCACGCGTAGTGCCCTGCATAACATAGAGGGAGAGCTGCTCGTAGTAGTCCTCCGAGTCGGCGATCTCCTGTTCCGTCATATCTGATGGACGGTGAGCAAGAACAGGTGGACATGGAGGGGACGCGCACGCTGTATGGCGAGAACCTTGTCCCAGTGGTCCTCGCTGTGGACGAGGAGAACCTCTTCTCTGCGGACAGGTCTGATAGGCAGCCACTTCATTTTTGGGGTGTAGTGGGCCAAGACGAGAGTTTGGTATATGGAGACGATGCGGTCTGGAGACTCTGGATGGCCAGCAGGATTGAAATGTGCGGTCATCTCGGCGGCGTAGACATAGCCGACGGTAAGGGCGGGGTTGTGGAGGGGAACGGAGGCAGCACGTGGCCTGGGCGGGAGGGCGTGAGGGTCGGGGAACATCTGGTAGCGGGCACGTGCGGGGGGCGGGCAGCGGGATGGGACTGGAACGCCATGCTCAACGGCAGCACATCGTCGCCTCGCTCGACAGCCTGCTCTACCAGCTGCTCACCGTTTCCTTCTTCGCTGCCCCGGCTTTGCTTCCCTTCGTCGCTCGCCTCGCTGCTCAGGCCCACTGCTCTCCACGCCCACACCTCCACTCTCTCCGCTTTCGTCTCCTCCTCCTCCTCGTTCTCAATGGCCCCACCGTCTGGCTGCACGCTGCACGCCCTCCCCACGACCACGCCCCAATTCTCCTCGATTTTGTCGGTCTCGGTCCGTCCTCCCTTCTCCCTCTTCACCGCACTGACACCTTTCCAGCACATCCCCCCTCCAGGCTCCATCTCCTCGTCCTCGACGCATTCATTATCATCCTTCAGTCACTGCTTGCAACCATCGCATACGAGTCCGCCCTTGCGCTCGACTCATCCGAACCCGACTTAGCTAAAGATTCGGATTCACACTACATCATTGACATCCACTTCATGCGCCTGCTCTCCCGCCTCCGAAACCCACCGCCTACGCGTCCTCCCGACCCTTCCCTCCCCCTTCCAAATACCAACCCCTGGTCACTTCCAACAGGCTTTGGCATGGCCCTTCTGCGCGCCGGCAGTCGCGTCAGAACAGGTGGACGAGACAGACGCATTCCTGGCACGCTCGACTCCCAGCCAGGCCAGCCTAGTACATAGCTAATTACCAGTTCCGTTTCATCTGCATGCTGTCAGTCGTAGTATGCTCCCCCAAAACAGAGATACAAACAGCGCGTCGCAGACACTGCCCAAACCGAGCGAATTCGTCCTTGCACATATCCTTCCTGACGTCCGTGTACGTTGCTAATATGCATTTGCCATATGTAGATGCTTCTCGTGCGCACGTCGTCGTCGAGTGCAGCGCCAGGCGCTTCAGCGGTTTTAGCTGCAGCGGCTGCATGGTCGTCATTTACCAGCTCTTGGATGATGTAAGCAGGGCTACTTCAAGTCTGACGGCGTCCTCATGCGCCGTCCCACTCCATGACGATGCTCGACAAGAATGTCCTCATATCCTGCATTTTCATCGGCCTCGCTCTCATAATTTACTTTTTTTACTGGAACCGTCTTCTTGCTCTCATTTTGGGCTTCCTCGCTCGGGTCCTGTACTGGAATGCCGAGGGTTCGCGTATTTGGCTCGACATAGGTCTGTACTGTGGCCAAGTTCCTCATTGCACCGTTGACTTGTTCAAGGCTCTGTACACTTTTCTGTCCTCACAGGACGCATCCTCTTCAAGGATCTTCGCTACCATTCCAGTAACCAGACCGTCAAGATCGTCAAAGGCCAGATACAATGGAGATATTGGATACGGAATCCCACTACAGAGAACGAACTTAGTTCTCCTGTAGGAGAGGAGGGTACGTAACGTGTCTGCTGCGCTACATGTGTATTCACACCGAGTTTATTCAGCCAAACCACCCTTCCGGCCACTCTCTTGCCGCATACAGTTATCTCTACAAGGACTTGAATGGTTTCTCTACAACAGAACTGCAGCATACGATGATATTATATCTCAGATTGAAAAATCCGGCAATCTCAATCGCTCAGAGACGCGTTCTACAGACAGGCGGAGGTTCATGGCTTCTGGTGCGTCTTTCTGCGCGGTTTTCTTTTTTTTTGTCGTTCAAGTATGTTAGATTCGTTCAAGACGGCACCCTTTTTTCGCATTCCGTCGTCCGTTATGAATGCTTTGCACTGGATTAAAAACCAACTGCCAAAACTTGACCCTATGGATTTATTTCCCATCGGAATAGAAGGAGTTCAAGGAGTTATTGTACTAGGAAACCAATCCACACCTTATCTCTTTGTCTCGGAATTTCAGCGCGCCGAGGGGGCGTACGGATATGTCCCAGTGCGTCAACATGAATGCTACCATTCCGTTTCTTACCTTTGGCAGGCCAAATCAAAGTATGATCCATACAGAACACTTTTGACATTGAGGTTCCATCGTGCCTCTATCAACCTCGTGGAGAATGATCATTACGCAGATCCTATGACGACTATTGGGCACTTGGCCCATGACTACATTTCCCAGTTCGTACCGTCTTCCATCTTGATCTAGCTAATCTTATATATAAGCATATTCAGATATGCATCCCCTGCTGATCATTTGCAACCTCGCTTGTTCGTCAAGCTTTGGCGGCAACTCAAATTGTTTACATTCATGGATGAGTATATGACCTCCCAAAATGGATTGTGTCAGCAAAGGTGGAAACTCCATAGTGCCCGTAAGAAGCGCGTAGACGACACCACACCAATTGGTGCAGACTTTACCGAGTTGGAATATGCAAGGGAAATAAAATTGCTCGAAGCGCCAGTGTTGGATATCTCTTACTACTCCGACATTCCTGGACAAGTACCTGCCGGTGTCGAATTATCATTCAAGAATGATGATCATTTCAACATTGGGAACGGTGATACAGATCCAGAGTGGGGAATTGATGTGGTCGTATATAAGGGTGCCATCAGGTATGGGCCCTGGGCTGATCGTCAACGGTAGAGCATATTCAATCGTCATTCAATTGATCTGACGCGTTGCAGGGGAGACTTGCAGAGAATTTTTTTCCCATCATCATGGCAGAACACCGAGGTTACACCTCGACTCGAGCCGGGAGATCGACGACTCTGGACCTCTTTGCAAATTTTGGTGGAATTGAGAGACAATACAACGCTTCAAATCCCGTTCCGCGAGGCATCCAAAGTAAGATGACACTCAAATGTCCGTTTTTGCGACTAATCATGTTGAAGGATTGGCAATGGGATGGCGAGTCTGAAATTCCAAACAGACCACGGAAACGAGAAGCAGCATCACTGCAAATCACGGCTGGTGATTCGTCTTCTGTTAGATTCACCATTCCTATGGTCTCCGATCACAATGGTTATGAATCAACCGTGGAGGTCCATTTGGACGATATAACTGTCACGTCAAGCCTGAGTGACATTAAACTAGTGCAAGCGGAAACTTGTCGAGTGCGTGGCCACTGATTTTTTGTTCAATTTGTCTCATGGATCACAAAAGATTCGTTGCGGCATGCCTTCTCCTTTGCAGTGGAATGGTGAACGAACGTGGCATATTTCCGTCACGCTCCGTGATCCCGTCCTATACATGGTCCGGGACCAAATCAACATGTTCATAGATCTAGGCAAGGACTGGGCATCTGGTCCTCCACACGATTACTATCGTTTCATTCCAACTATTTACACCATCGACGTGGATATGCACCATTATAATTTGAATTTGTATCTTAATGATAATAACATTATCGATAGACCCCACGTCAAGGAGGAGAATGGTGAGTACGGTCAATTATTTCAAATTTCAATTGCAGGATTCCTACTGTTGTTTAACAGTTCTGTTCACGACGAGCGCTAGCTATCTTAAGAGCAGGGTCACAATACCATCTAATATTTTCAGACCGGATAAGACAACCGAGTCTTTTGCCGTGGATGTTCCTGATGCCACCGTTAAGCTATCATTGCCCCGATGGAACACATACGCTTTGCATGCACCCAAGGGTGGCGATACGCTCGGAAAAGCACGTTCTATCCGATTAGAAGGATCGTATCTCTACTTTTCCCAAGTCCGGGAGGATAATGTCGAACAGCTGCATCTTAAGATAACTGTGAGCAACTATGTTCTCTGACGTTTAGGTTCTGAGCCGTTCGCAGGGTAATGAAGTTGTCTACAAGGCATTGGGCTGGTCCATTCGATATTTTATGGTTCTGAAAGACAACTATTTCGGATCTTTTACACACTTTTCCACTCTGTGTGAATTTTTGGAGCAGAAACGACGAGGAGGACCTTTTGGTGATCCTATCATACTGAAATACCGTCCCGGCAAGGTGGTCTCTTCAAATGGTTCCTGTTGCGCTCGCTGATGTCAGTGCAGGCAAACATGTTGCAAGTCACTATGGTTGTAGAGGTATCTGCCAGTACTGTTGTCGTACCTGCTGGTCTACCGGGTTACGAATCGATATCGGATTGGGATACCCCAGGCGAGCATGGTATTGGACCGTGTCTCCACTTGCGTGTCCCAGAGCTGCAACTGCATTTACGTCTGAACACTTACTTTATGGGTGCGCGCTGCCTAGTGTGCCCTCCTTTCACTTTAACACACCCTTTCCAGAGATGTCCCTGAATATCAACACCATTTCCGGGAATATAGATGTTAACTATCCAGAACGGTTGCGCGCCTCGAAGTTCAAAACGACAGGGACACAAGATCTGCTCTTAATTGATGGTAAGCATCTGATGTAAACATGTGGAAGATGTTGACCTCGGTCAACGCAGGTATTGACATCTCAGCGCTGCGACTGTTTGGACCACAGCCACGCACAGCAACTTACGTTTGCATATGGGCTCTTCAGCTTGGCCAAGTTAGGGCAGTTTTATCAGCTTCGGACGCAAGAATACTGGTAGCTGCAGGGAACGCTTTTCATGTCAACTTTGTAGATTTATTCAATGCACCTAGTTCAGAGTTTCTCCCTAATATAGAACCTGACGGTATGAATCCTACCGAGTCGATTTATTTTTCATTTGACATTTTCCAGTTACCTTTTACAAAGTCTCAATCAAAGAGATCGATGTAACATGGCGAACGGAGCGTGCTGCATTGTCAGTTGTTATGCCGCTCGGCCTCAAGGTTGACAGCAACGATCTTGGAAGTCAATCTCACCAAAGGATCATGAGTGTGCGGATTCCAGATATCGTCGCAAAACTGCTCATAAGCGGTAAGCAAGAACGGTCGCCGTGGTTGGAAGCTGCAGCGTTTGAGGCACATGTATATTTGGACTTGTACTCGGCCCCTCACGGGCACAGGCCACATACGAGAAAGCAAGCAGAGTTTATTAAAGAACAAGATCGAGAGACTGGCCGCGCTCAACGAATGTTTGGACAATATATCTACTCCATTGATGGCGAACCTGTCCAAACTTCAGAATCGGAAGAACAGTCATATCTAAACGGCGTATTTCTCCCTCAACCTGCAGTTCCGGATCTGTCCCGCAAAAATCAATCCAACAAGGAACACAAGCACCGTAAGAGAGCAGGATATGACCAGTTGGCGGATGCCTCGGATTCGGATGCGGAAACAGGCATCTCGGAGGCTGAACGAGATGCGCGCTTGGCGTATGTTCTCTGATCCCGCTTCAGGGCGGTTCACTCATGTCTCTGTAGTAGGACCCGCAATGCCACTCCCATTCCACGAACGATTCAGGAGGAGGACATGACAAGCGGTGACGAATCGGACGACGCTGACTTGACCGATGGGAGTACTTCGGAGAGTGTCTGGTCCGATCAGGATTCTTCAGATAGTGCTAAGGAATGTTTGTTGATGCACTATGCTCGTGCCTGCCGCCATTACAAGCTACGTAGAGGAGGTAAGAATATCGTCTGGGAGGGTTCTCCTTTCATCATGATTAAAGTATGCAGAGTATTTTTAATTTAACTGGTCTAACGCGTTATCAGAACAAAAGAATTTCGATGAAGCCAGTCTTGGGCGGTCCCTTGCCTGTCAGAGGTACGGACTTGGACGATTTCAAACCTGACGACGATTGCGGCGTGGCCACACTCCAACTTCACTTCACTGATACAACTGAGTTTCGGTTGACCCCACTTATTGTTCCCGCTATGGTCTTTTTGGAGGAAGGCACAGAACACCATGTAAGCTGACGTGGACCTCCCTTGATTTGATACTTAATATTGAGCTTTTCAGCTGTTAGGACCTGAGCTCTGGATTGACTCCTTACTGACAGAGCAACTTGGTATATTCTTGGACACTGGCAAGTCGCCTACCTGTCTGAATTGGAAAGTCAACGTTTCATCCGTGGTACTTCACGTCGTGCAACACATCTCCATGATTGACGAGTCACAGCCGCTCATCGCCGTTGATATCCACAAGGAGCAGCCGCCCTCCACGCTTGACAATATGGCAACTTTGGAACTCGGAATACGGAACTTTGCCGCATCTGGCACGAAAAAAGCCAGCAATTCAGCCTACCAACTTGCCTTTAGGTCTTTGTCCTTCAGCTTGAAAACTACATTGGACAAGTTTGCCGTGCCATCATCGTTGACGGGGGAAACTTCACTCTCTGTAACGTTCACAAGTTCGAAGCTTTCTTGCAATCGGACTAGTATGAACGTAGAGCTGGGTCTCGCAAAGCTTTCGATAGGCCAACGCTCGCCGGAATTCGCCCTGGCGGCTGGTTTTGCAATTGCTCACAATGCAAAGCGAGCGACGGATGTCATCAAGCGATATCAAGAATTTACGGCCGTAACCCGCCGAGCAACGCTGTTCAACATTCTGTCATTCTCCAGGGATTTACCTGTAGTCGAACCCCTTTCGACTATTCAGCCATCCTATCTGGTGCAACATGGTGTTCCCAGCGGTTTACGGTCAGAAGCAAAATTCAAATTCCTGTTCCATCTTCGGGACTGTCTTTGGAACTTGAAGCCGGAGCAACGTGCATCTCTGCAGGTTAAAACTTACAAAAGTGATGCAGATTGGCGAGAAGAACTGGAATCTCGATCACGCGCCCTCGATCCCGACACGCCAGTGGTGATGATTGAAACGTTATTCCGCAAACCGGCTGGAGCGCAAATGGCTGAAGACACTCGACGAGCTGAACCTTTTTTCAGCTTTGTATCCGCCAAGTCAGACGGTATTAATCTTGATATTCTTCAACCGTCTGGCAAATTCGCAGGGCAATTTCGTTTATCTGATCTGCGCTCAATCATGCGTGGCGCGTCGTATGATGTATTGCGGCCAAGTCATACGAGAAATATGTCGCAGACGTCTCTCCGTGGTGATAAACAACTGCCCGCACAAAAAACGCTGGTCTCTGTTGTCCTGGGGGATATCACGCTGATATTGTTACCTCATGTTATGACGTTCTTTCAACATGCCGTGCGGCTCAAACTACCGCTGATAGACCAAGGACCCACGAGTCCTACCTTACAAGCCACTACGAAGAAACAACCAAGGTTCCGTAGCATCGATGCAGTTATTTTCCTGAATCACTTTCATATTCAGGCTGCGGCAGAAAATTTGATTTTAGAGATAGGTTTACGTCGTGTGCAGGCTACATCTAGTAGCTTGTCGAGATCGCAGGGTCTCAGAGAGCAATCAACCAACAATGCACTTTTCGTCGGCAAAATGTATGTTCGAGCCAGATCGCCACAAACGGCTCAGGTTGATGGCCATGATATTCTTGCTGCGCTTGAGATGGCCAGCGGAACCGTGAGCTTGGTAACATGCCAGGAACCAAAATCACGGCCGAGGATCAGACTTGTTTCTTCATTCGGTGATATACAACTCAGTGTACCCCGCAGTGCTCTTCGGCTGTATCGTTTCATCGAGGAATGGAGAGATGATTACTTGCCTGGCCTCGAAAACACCCTCAACTCCCTTCTTTCTGAAATGAAGAAGACAGCCAAAACGCCTCAGGCTATATCGGGTCTCGAACAACGGCCCGCTGTTATACAATTACACGGGAGGGTGGATCACTTGGGAGTTGCCCTTCAAGTCATGCATGGAACATGGCTATCAATGGACATTCATGATACGATTGGTAATGTTGCGTCTGCAAATGTGACAAGCTCAACCACGGCCTACACATTTGGTTTACAAATATCGTCAGCGACGTTGAGCGTCTCGGCGAAGCCTGCTATGCATGTCAAAATGGCGCTGCCTCCCTTCATCATCTCAGGCCGCTATGACACTCTATCTGTGCACGTTCTTGCTCTTGTCGACTTTATAGATCTTAGGATAAAGCCTGTTGACTGGGACAAGTTGCTCGTTGTTCAACAAAAATTTGGTCAAGATTTCAATGACCTGCTTTCGTTGATGCAAGAGGCCAGTTTAAAGCGTGCCATGCACAAGCAAACGTCTCAACAAAGGGAGACTCAGCTCAAATATGGAGGAAGCCTAAAAATGAAGGGTTTCCGCATCGGTTTGGAAGGTGCCACGTCTACCTTGTATCTTGAATGCAGAGATATTGGTAGTGGTCTCGACAGCGCCATGGGCAACGCATGGAATCTGACTTTGTCAAACCTGGCATTGTCGCTGGCTCCACGACGAATGCATCAGCATGGATCAGCTTTTAGCAGACGGCACAGGAGTGCTTTTGTCATCATTGACATTATGGTCAAGACGGAGAGTTGTAGTGCACAGGCTTCTCTGGACGTTGAGAAAGGTTTGCGAATCTCAGTTACGAAGATACACGCTGTTATGCAGGCAAGCTCAATCAGCGAGATGAACGATTTCATTGATGAACTACATGTAAGTAGCATTTTCGACGTCCAATTCACAAGTCCCTCATTTTCCTTGCACCAGACTGAAGTCCTCAGCCGCAAAGAGCAACGTTCTCTTGAACTTGCGGCGTTCAAAGAGAAGGCACGGAGTATCCTACGAACCTTTGAAGTCGGCGTAAAGGATACCGGCTTGGATAAAACGACGTCATGGCTAGACGCCTATGTCGTTGATATCATTGTCCAGAACGTCGGCGTAGCATTCCCTTTGACATACAACACTAATCTCCAAATACCTGAGAAAAGATCGCTGGAAACAGAAGCGGTCCGAGCGTTCCTGTTCTCTACAGCCAAAGTTGAATTTGGCACCCATCGTGGCGAAACTGGTCAGGTCGTAGTGACAAATCTCTCCTTCCAGTTCGTACCTCAGTAAGTCCGATGCTTGCGGGCTGTGTGGCAGTGGGCTTATATGGATTCAGCTTTAGACAGTCCGTGTCTGGTGATTTCCTGGGAGACAACCATAACACTCGAAATCGTTTATTGTACCCGGAAATGAAAGCCCACGTGCAGTCTGTACAATCGCTCGCTAAGAGGCGGATATGGATGGGGGCTGTGGTTAGTGGATTCGTCCTGGATCTTGATTCGACTATCCCGGATTACATCTTCTCGGCCATTGATGTGTATCATCAAGGACGGGAAAGTGTCGAGCGGTTATCAGCAACTGTTCCACTTCCACAATGGTCTCCTGACCAGTCTCCTCTTGGCTCACCCATAGAGGACAGCACGTCCTCGACATCGGGTGTTTTTGCTTCACTCAAGTTTTTAAAAGGAAAGATACGGCTGTTTAGCGAACAAGCACGTGAAATGACAAGGCCTTTCTTGTCTGGTGCCTCGTCCAAAGACGCTTCTGATGACCAATTGCTGCAACTTGGAGTGGAAATATTCAAGTTGCCCGAAGTTTCGGTTTGGGCAGAATATCGAGCAATGTTGTCACAGAAGATGACAAATGTTCCACATCCTGAACCGTCAACGTTGATGTTCAAAAGCACAGTTCACTCGAGCGAAAATACATTGAGACCCACTCTGCTTCACTTCTTGACCGAGGTAGTCAACTACATTGAGGATCACTGGCGGAATGTTAGTCACAGGCCACAACGACCTCCCACTACACCAAAGTTGTTTGTTTCGCATTCAACACCGTCAAATTTTGCCTCAAGTATTGGTTTAAGGATCAGCTTCAGTCTTCGGATTGATCGTTCAAAGCTAGAACTCACCTGTTTGCCAGATGTTAACGTCATGGCTGGACTTCACTGGGAAAGTGGTGGATTTGCTATAAACGTCACTCCTGAAACTCAGAAGGTGACGTTCACGGGCGTGGTTGGCGGATTAACCGCAGGCTTAAAGCATGGATTCTTAAGTGAAGATTGCGTGAAGCTGGATGCACGAAATCTGACGTTCTCTGTAACGTTTGGAAAGATTTCCGACCTTTCATCCTATCCCTTCAACTGTTTATCGGTGGTGCTAGACACCGAATTCTTGGCTGGTGTACGATTCTCGCGTCTTCAGGATGTATTGTGTTTCAAGGCAGTCTGGTTGGACAACATTCCCGTTCCGAGTGCGCAATTGACACCGCCGAATACGTTAGCAAAGACAATCGTACCTGGTAGCCAGCCGCGAATACAAGGCCCAACCACGGCCGTACTTATCCGAGCAAGGCGGATCAAGACGGATGTTGACCTTGGACAATCGATATCCCTGGTCACAGTAAATCTCTCCGATATCGTTCTGCGCACAAAATCGTCAGATCTGCTCTATGAAGTGTCAATTTCTGTCGGAACGCTGGAGCTTATTGCAAAGGGTAATATGGCTGGGCGCATTCACGTACAAAATTGTGTGTTCAGTACATCACGAAGGATAGGGGATGACTTTCCACATCAAGGTCGTATGTTGGACCTCCGCATGACCAGTGGGCCAGTAAGTATGGACCTTGATTCAGAACATCAAAAACTCTTGCGATATCGGTACGTTCATGGATCAGTATTGCATGTAATGCTGATGAGGTTGAATTCAAGTGCGGAACCTATTGCAATCGAAATTTACGATGATTGGTCCTTCTTGACCTCAGCTACTCAAGCCGGCCCGCAACCACTCCAACTGGCATTTACGGTGGCGAGCCCCGAAATACTCGCTATTGTCACCATCGGTACCATACCAAAGCTGATGACATACGCTAACAGATTCGAAGCCACCTTGGACGCTCAACGAGAGGGAGCAAGCCGGGAATCGGCAGCATTTAATAGAACACGGACACCCAAAGTTGACAACCCTCTATCAACTGTCGCTGAAGCAATGCTTCAATCCGCCAAAACTCGCCTTACACAAGTTGAAACCGCCCTCACGTATCTCATACAACAACATATGAGCTTTCGTTTAGATCGCCTGCAATTGGTCGTATTTCCGCGGACGATTCAAGATGGTGAACTTGCCAGCTTCATTGGAGAAACTGTGCGTGCACGTCTGAATCGGGTGGTGGATTCCGCAAATTCGCCTGCGCGGCGAGACCTTCATCTCTCCTTCTCGTCTTTGGGTATTTCAAGATACAGCCAGCTTTCACACGGTGCCGCATCTAGCGAACCTACATTACAGTGCCATGAATGGTTGAAAGCATTGTTGAATGGTGCACCGGAGGCGACAATAGTGGGATTGCCCGCTATGAGGATGCACATGATTAGCAGCGAAAAGGTTTTGGCGCAACCAAAACACCTGATATACGATTTCAATAGCGAGTTCGTCTACCGCAAAGGGAAAATACAGGTTCCAGAGGATATCTTCATCACTCTCAACATTTCTTTGTATTCCTGGCTTACTATTCTTCGTAAAAATCTGACACGGGAGATGGAACAAGTACGGGCAACGGTGGATCGACAACCATCCGCGAAGATTAGTCCTCTTTTGCCGAGGACAACTGGAAGGCGTCCCCCGGATTCGAAGGAGTCGTCTGGGGCTATGAGCCCTATGACAATGCCTGTCGCGGAGAAACTCCCGTTTAATGCTCCCCCATCTCCAACATCGCTGTTGTCTCCTGTTGCTCAAGGAAAAAGTCACCAAGCCGACATAATATACGAGCCTCACTCTCGGCGTATCCAACGCCTGAAACTGCGGCAACTAGGCGAAGCGACACCTGACGTCATGCATCCGTTTTTCATGAAAAAATCTGGTTTCAACCTAGAAGAATCACTTCCTCAGTATGTCCACGAGTACGCGACAGCACCACTAGAAGAGATCCTGGAAGCACTTTTAAAGTTGTATAGTCGGCAACTGCCATCAAGCAAGAGACGAGATAGTTCTTAACTTATTTCTATACTCTTAATTTTATTATATATCATACTTTTTATATATGTAGTCTTCCAGGCCTACTTGAACGTACTCAAAAGAGCGAAGCATCCGTACAGTAACCCAACAGGGTATGCAACCAGCAGGCGCTGCTCCGACATTCGAAGAACGGCGACAAATATCCCTGATGCTGCGTAGGTACACCACAAGATAGCAATTGTGGACAATAGGTAACCAAACATACCGCTGGGAAATTTGTTAGTATCGAAGAGGAAGAATAGTAGGTCATACTTACTCCAAGGCTACCATAACGCGAACGGCGCTCATTCCAACCATGGGTAGTAGACAGTAGCCAAGAACAGAGACCACCCGGTACGCGTCGATGCCCTTCTCTGACATGAGGTTCAAAAGCATATAAATTGAGGCAGCGCCAAACAGCCCAACACCATAGATATAACCGAAATTTGACTTTCCGGACTAGATACGCAGATGAGACGTTGGAAGGACATGCAGAGAAAATGCCATTCACCAAGAGAAGACATGTTCCAAAACAAAACAGAAAAATAATGGGTCCTGCCAGATCAGAGTCGTCCATGATACGTTCATCGACTTGCTGTAGAGGATTGAGTACTGTGAGCGATTTGTCGCGTATGTGAGAAAAGTTGACTCCGAGCTCTGTCAACGTGTCAGTTCAAGTTGGGCCGATATCTACCAGGCAACAAACATTTACCTTCCAACAGTGGTGGCTCCCCTTCAAGTCCACCAGCCCCAAATGCTGTCCACCAACCGCTCGAAGGCTGAATGCTACCGCTATATCCAGTTTGCATTCCCTGCTGCACGATACTACCCTGAGCACCGACTTGGCCATCTAGACTGGAGCGTGATCCGCTATAGAACGAGTTCGCGTCTGGTGCATAGAACTGAAGGGGAGTAGCGGCTTGTTGTCCATAGTAGGTATTTTGTGAGGAGGACGCGCCGTATGGATTGCTGGTGTCTTGCCACATCATTTCAAGTTAAAGGTAGGCTTGTGTTCCACGTGGAAGACATGAAGCCCTATTTGTCCTTGTTGAATTCAGAGCCCTATCCAACAAGTCATGGTGCGTCTTTGATCAACGCATTCCGCGTTATAGGCTTACTCACTTTTTCTACCTTAGCCTCAGGTATTTGATAGCGGAAACAATGTTTTATTTGCTCAGTTATTTTGTAGAACGAATATATCGAAGAACACATTAAACGGCATGGACGGAGATTAGATTATTTTGAACGCAAGTACGAAAGATCCAGCCACGTCTATTATGTTTGTGGTTAATCCATATCAAAATACAGACGGAAACGAGAAGCCCGCACTGCTCACAAGTCCTCTGCCATTGCACAAAAAACATTCGGTTTGAAAGCTAAAATACTGCATGCCCGACGACACGCAGAAAAAGTTCGACTGAAAAAGACCCTCAAAGCCCACGACGAGCGCAATGTCAAGCAAGCAGATTCTGGTGCAGTTCCGGACGGCGCCTTGCCGACATATCTGCTCGACCGCGACGGACAGAAAGACGCCAAGGCGCTCTCGACGGCAATCAAGCAAAAACGCAAAGACAAAGCAGCCAAGTATGCCGTTCCTTTGCCCCAAGTCCGAGGCATCGCGGAAGACGAGATGTTCAAAGTAGTGAAAACGGGAAAGAGCAAGAGCAAAGCATGGAAACGGATGGTTACAAAAGCCACATTTGTTGGCGAGGGGTTCACTCGAAAACCCGTCAAAATGGAGCGATTCATCAGGCCGATGGCTCTGCGATACAAAAAGGCCAATGTCACTCACCGTGCGTATGCAAATCGAAATTACTAATATCGACTTAACTTGTGTAAATAGCTGATCTCAAGGCAACGTTCCAACTTCAGATCCTGGGAGTCAAAAAGAATCCTCAATCTCCAATGTACACACAACTTGGTGTTTTGACAAAGGGCACCGTCATTGAGGTCAATGTGTCAGAGCTTGGTATGGTCACTGCGGGTGGAAAGGTGGTGTTTGGAAAGTACGCGCAAGTGACGAATAATCCGGAAAATGATGGATGCATAAATTCCGTTCTCCGTACGTTGTGCATTGTGTCCTATTTAACCGAGTCTCACTCATTGTTGGCCTCAGTTGTTTGAAGCCAGTCTTGTGTTGCATTTTTCTATTTAATGCATATACCAGTTTCCTGTGCTCGGTAGCGGACCCAGTCGCGCGCCCAGCTATATGAGCATTATGGATATTAGCATTGCTGATAGGCCTACGACATATTTTATTAAATACAAAGCACAGTGCACATGTACGATGGAAAGTGAACGCAATATTAGACTTGGAAATAATCATGACCATAAAATGCGCCTTGGTCGAAGCTTAAGAACGGATTAGGATCGTTATCGTGCCAGACCTGAGGAAGAGTGCTGATAGGGTCATCAGTATGTGAATATATAACCAAGTTCAAGGACCGACCTTTGCCCATATTGTAGGACACTGGCAGGATAACCGTCTGGAAATGGGATTCCAATGTCGGAATTGTATGTTAGATATGGGTCAATTTGGGCTTGTGGCGCGAATGGCAGGATAAGAGGAACTGTGTATGGTGGACTGTCAATCTCAGATCCACTTTGGGGCGTGGGAGTCAAATGTGTAGTAGACTCTTCACCATAACTTTGTGGCGTCAGCAGACAAGATGGAAACGATTCCTGTCCAACATCGCCTGGCAATGGATCCTGGCCATAAGTACAAGTTCTGGGCATCTGGTACCAGATGTCTAGCTGCGGCATCTCTCCGTCTTTTGGCAACGACTCTTCGAGCCTCTCCCTTTCGACAGATGGATCAGCAGGGAACGATAAGGTGCGAGAATGACACCGTACAAGAGAGGCCGACAATACTCCCACTTGACCTTGGCCCTTTCGTACATGTCTCTGACAGTATGCACGTCGGCGAGGAGATCATTAATTTCTTGCAACTTGGAGTCTTCATTGACCCCATTGCTATTTTTCCCCTGTGCCTTGCCTTGTGACTTTAAACGCCAAACTTCCAGAAGCAATTGTCCCGCCGCGTAATACGAGGCAGAAAAATCTACGATCGCGCCTAAAAGGTGTTGAGCCTCCTGATTCTGGAGTATGCGAACGATGGAGCGTGCAGCTGCCGTAGACCCAGTCAGAGCCTTGTCAGAATACGAAAGATTGTGATTGCAATTTTCCTGTTTGGAACTGTCCGAAGGCTGCTGGACGAATGGCCTGTATACAATGATTGAGGAAACATGATAAATGAGAGTCAACATCGCAGATTGTTTAGCGAAACGTGAATCTTTCATATTTTCGGACCATTTGACTATAGCGTTTAGATATCAGTTTTGGATCAAAATAGCTCAATGCAACATACGATGGGCAGGTAAAGTTTGGAACCAGTCATCAAGTGCAGCTTTTATGTCTTTCATTACTTGCACCGCGCGATCCTGGGATTTTGGAACGAAAGACGCGAATTTATTGATACCATACTAGTGAATCTCAGTGAACGAGACTAGAAACTTTGTACTTGGTGCCTACAAGCGTTTTTTGAGCGAATGAAAGGATAAATCCCAACTTGAGGAGACAATTGAACGAAGCAACCCTCGACGGTACACCCTGAGGTTGCTTGAATGCCATTTCGGGATCGTCCGTTTCCCAATATTCGTCGTCGACCTCGAGAGGTAAATCAAGATCAAAGCTACCAAGCTTAAAATCATTGCAGTAAAATGATAATGTGGAATACTCACTCTTCTGGACTGGTGCAACCAGAGCGTCCCATGTAGGCGGCAATAAGGAAGTCCGATAGGGCCAAAAGCCAATAGGCACGTTTCCACAATTCGCCGTCTACAGAGGGCTTGTCGCGGTACATTTTCTTGCGATGTGCACCAACGTCCTGTGCTTTACACAACCCAACTCCTACAACAAGCCAACTGACAGCGTAAGCAGAAGAGGACCTCAGAAACAGGGAAATTATCTAGGTGATGTCAGATTGATATCACAACTGAGCAGAACTATGCCTCACGATGTGAGCCTGAATCTCAAATAATGTGGCTGGCAAGAAGAGGCTTCTTCTGACGCGTGTGATATCCAATGCCATGTTGAAGAAATCCCAACCAGCTTTACCCCAGTCGATAACACCGTTGGTATTCTGCGGTAACACGCGGGGATCATCGCTGTATCTGCTGGCCATAGCGAACATTGAATGACATGTACCTGCGAACCAAATATCGCGTTCATATAGTCGGTCATTGAATTGACGCTCAAATGTAGGGTGATGCAAAAGTGGATATAAATCGTTTACACGTTTAAAGTAGAGGTTGATCAGGTTGCGTGCGAGTTCCGGCGGAGGAAATCGAGCAAGAACATCCACCATGAAGCTTACCGAGTCAAGAGATATCTCCCAAGCTAGCTCCCACTGGAATGCGCGTAAGAAACTGGCGAGCATTGCGCAAACGATAACACACTTTCGGGGTCTGCCAAAATTCCGGTCTTCGCTCACGACATAACAGATGACTGTCAGGTAAATGGCCCCTCAAAGATTGTACGTTAGGATTTCCCGACTGCTTGAGAATCATTTGTCTATATTTTCTTGTTGCATCAACGATGCCTTGAACACTAGTTCTTCCGTGAAAACGAACAGATTGGGGGTCTTCAGCGTGTTCGTTTGCACCCCTCAGAGTAAGCGCAGTTGCGACCGGTCTTGGCAGGGGTTCAGAGTCTGATGACGTTGTTTGATTATCGCCGGATGCAGGGCTGTCGCTATCCAAATCATCTAAAATTCCACGATGGCGGTGCTTGTTATGGTCCGCGCAGGACAGTCTCGGTCCAGGTAACAGATGCAGTGGAGTCTTCATGTCATCCTGATCCTGATGGTATTCAGGGGATGATCGCAAAGACCGGATCGTATCTGGAATGTCGGAACGTGATACCTGCTCTTGCGCCTCACCCTTATTTTTCCAAGAATCACGAATGACGGGCGGCCCAAGCTCGTTCAAGAAATCGACGTCAGGAAATAACTAGGGGAACGCAGAGTCAAGTGGCGAGCGCCCCACTATTAGAAGTGACTTGCCTGCTGAAGCACAGCTTCCAACTTTTCCATTCTGTTTTCAAGGCCGATGACATAACTGGACAGCTCGATTAGACAACCAAGAACAAAAAGATTATCAGGGCAACTGACGCCTTGGGCGGGCCACGCGGTTTTGAGGATTCTCTGCAGATCGGTGAGGTGACATGGCTCGGAAAGAGGGAGAAACGCACACATAGGTGCATGGTTTACCAACTTGCAGGCAGTTTGAGCAATGGTTGTTGGGCATCTTGGGACCGTCGCATTTTGACTTTCTTCTTCTACAGGTGTCACAGGCTCTGTCTACCTTGCGCTTTCTGGAAGTCTGGGTGTGTGGAGGGGAACAGAATGGACTTTGTGAAAACATTGAGAGTACAGGATGTCGGCGGAGATTGATAAACTCACAGAGAATATATTTGAATAAACATTGGCAGCGCCCACCGCCGGCTTTCCGGCCATGTTTCTGCCGCGGCCACGTCTTCGCCTGCTCTCCAGCCTCGTCCGCCCCTCGCCCCCTCCACTGCCTCCTCGCCAGCAGCGTGAATTTGAAGACCTTGTCCGCCGCGCTCAGCTCTCGTCCGACGTAGAGCCTACACCACATCCCGATGCCCTCGAACCCGTCCAGCCAGAGTTTGACGGTGACACGAACCCACTGACGGGAGAGAAGGGCGGTCCAAAGCGCGAACCAGTCCATCACTGGGTTGACGGCGACTGGAGCTTCAAGGGTCGAGTGTCGGATTTCTGAATGGGCGCCCATGTACGTGAGCCTGTATCCTGCTTTCACCGGCGGAATTACCATCGATATTTTCTAGTCATCAGATCTCCTTATACATGCAATTGAATCACACACACGATAGTACACTACACCTTTTTAAGTACATGAACTTCATGTCTGTACGCACCACTCAGATGCCAACCTACTTCATCGTCGGATTCCGCGGGCCATAGGTGCTACACCACGTCCACGCCGAGCTGGGGGGAACGAGATTAAGTGCAATTCCGCTCAACTCTGGAGCGGGTCACGTACCGTTTGCTACGAAGGAACCAGTCAGTAACCAGTCAAATAACTCGAAAAGAAATTTGGAACCTACCCCTCATGATAGTGGCACGACCACGTGCAGTTCCAATACCACGTCCCCGCATTGCGTTAGGTCCAACTCGTTTGAACCTATATTGATTCACAGACAACGGATTAATTTAGCGGCGCGTAGATGAAAGACTTACATCGGCGCATTCTGTAACATGTCTGGCACGATAAAAAATCGCACCATGCTGCCCCTGATATATACCTGCTCCAACTGCGATATGCGGCCGTCTCTTCCTGTCACTGTTATGTCCTTTAATGATATATTCAGATTGTCCTCCGCTGTGTAAATAAAGATCAGTCAAGCTGCCTCGTGCGAGGACGATCATGGCGCACCCTCGGCCAGTTTGCCACGATAGAGGTGCCCCGTCTTCAACTCAACCGTAATGACATGTCCGAGCGATTCGTGCAATAATTTGACTGGTACTCCAAGTCCTGCGCTTGCCATGACAGTGTAATCCCTTGAATGATATTTTGCAGGTGGAAGGAAATGGGGTCTCAAACAACGGTAAATAAATGCGCTCGTATGACAAAAGTACACTACATAACGATACAGTCCTTTACAGTCGTAATGAGAGAAATGGTCCGATGATGCATAGTAGCAATACGAAATATGAATGACAATAATCACCTTTTTGCTTCCAAGTCACTCAAGAAGGCGAGCCATGTCTTTTTATCAATCAATCCTTCATCTAGAGTGAATGTCAGCGTATAGATATACCATGTCTCTTATACAAGACCTACAATATCCATCCGAGTCTGTTATTATGACGTATCTTGCTCCCAGTTTTACGAAAAATTGATGCAACAATTCCATGGGTGAGTTGGACTGCATGGTTAGTGGCGCCTGTCGACAATCCATCAGTCTCGCTGCTGCAACACGAATCAAGGAAAAATACCTGATCCATGTATGGCGTGAAGTCAAATGGATCCATAGCACTGCCGTTTACGTTATCACCCAGTGACGAGACAGACGAAGCACCAATATCATGACCGTATGCGGTATGAAAGTGGACCTCATCGTCACCATGATCAGCCACGATACCTACGAGAAAGATCGGTCCGAGAATAATACAGAAGGGAGAGGTCAAACTTACTTAATGCATGCTCGAGTTCATTGGTACCGATGTATCCAATCAATCTCATACTGTCTTGGTCGTCCACAGCGTTCCTGAGGATAGGAAAACCGCTATCATCGTGGCCCGACGCCATTAGTTTGAGTAGTTGATCGCGCAAGCTTCTGACGGTGTTCGTTTTGTCGAGCCGGATAGTCTCTACGTCTCTCGCCGTCTATGAGATCAGGGTATAAATTTTAACTCGCAGACAGCAGGACAGAAGAAACCATAGGCGTACCACATCGCTGATCTGCACGCTCCTCCACAAATACTCGTGCTTGGAATCCAGATAGGGCAATTGATTCAAGTCTATGACGAGATCATAAATACCCTTGGGCTCCAAAGCATCGGCAACGGTCTTGGCAACCAAGACCGAAAGCATGATTGGCACGGCATATGTCAGCGTATTGGTCAATTCAAACATGATGACAGCCAAGGACACCGTCGTCCGCTATCGTTTTATTGAGCAAATAGATGATCGTTTGTAAGAATCAGACTCACAGTGACGCCCGACAGAGCAGCAGCAGCTCCAATCATAGCATAAAGGCCAGGGACAATGCCTGAGCGCAAGACTCAGAATAGGGCAAGGAAGTATTACTACCAGCTTACGGTTTTGGTCCTCACCGAACGAACGGAACAACGTCGTATCTGGATACTGTAGTTGGAGCCATTGCACTCCGATGCCCATTATCCTGCCCGCACAGGCACCCACACCGAGTGTCGGAACGAAGATACCAGCAGGAAGCTTGATACCGAATGTGATGACAGTCAACGCTGCTTTGACGATCATTGCCACCCCAATGGCCCGAATGACTGGCCAGATGGCGGCGAGCGAACCCGGATTAGCAACGCACAATCCTTCGTGGGTATTGCCTAGTTTACATTCCGAAAATAACATGTAAACTAGTTCAGTTCCACCCATGCGTGTGTAAGGGTTGAGGAAACAAAGGAAGGTGGTAACAAGGGTAGTCTGGATACGGTCAGGGGTTGCAAAATTGAAAAAGGGAAGTGAGAAACGCACAAGAAGCACTTCAACTTTAGGATGTGATCCCAGGAAACTCTTCTCACGGACGTCTCGGCTCCAACGGACATTTAGCTTGGAGAAGTAAGCACCGTAAATTCCCTGTTGCACATGTCAACATATGGGCATGTACGACGAATAATACATACTCCAAACGCCCCCAGCAGAATAAATGGCAGCAATTCGTAGGCATGCCAATCCTATCGGTGATGTGAATAAAACGTCGTGTTTTGAGATGCATTCACATTACTCTGTCGTATGTCACCTGGAAGAGTACTAGCTTCCCAGTACCAAATGGATCGAGCACTTTTAACGTAATTGCAGCGATGGTAGCGCAGAAGAAGCTGATATAAACGATTTAAATCATCGAACTCTTCTTGGCGGTCTTGGCCACATACCTTCTCCACATTACCTATACCATACAGAGTGAGAATTTGAGGTCCAAAAAAAAACAGATACATTCTCACTTTCGGCGGGAAGAAATAAGATACTTCCTCCAAGCTGAACAATGTTCCACCAATGGGAGCTCCAAATGCCACAGCGACACCCGCCGCACAAGCGGCGCTTAGTATTTCCCTTCGTTTCGCTTCAAGTGCATCAGAAAGGTAGATCGACCGGGAAGAACGCCGAAAAGCGAACCTTCATTGTTTTCGTATTTACTAGAAAAGCGACTGGTGATATTGCCAATGCAACTAGCAATATGCACAAAAGGTCCTTCCTTGCCCAGCGATAGCCCAGAACCGACTGATAGGGCGAGACCGACAGATTTAGTAAATAAGGTACGTCCGCCAAGGTACCCGTGGATAACGAAGCCCGAGAGAATGGTCTTAATCTCGGGTATTCCACTACCGGCAGCCTTGCAGATAGTCAGACGAGGATATATGCGATTTCTGGCAGTGAAAAAGACATACATAATGCATGATTTTGCGTCTAATGCGATTAGTTGGGGTAACCTGTTCCTTTGAATCATGGTAATTGGGGGACAATACCCCTGATTCTTTGCGGGTTACAAAAGTGCTTGAATCGGTCAGATGGATCGTAAGGAAGCATGAAATGAGGGCAAGAATGACCTATGCAGAAAGCTTACTGTCAGCTGTGCATGATCAAGAATGGGGGAGGAAAGGCGTTACGGCAATGATTGCATAGGCTATATATTGAACCAGATCGGACAGAGGGCTTCCTGCCGTATTTGAAAAGACTTGGGACCAAGTTCTCCATGCAGGACAGACGTCTTCTGCGGCGCCGATATCGTCTATACCAGGACAACAGAAACGTCTCCCTGACCACCAAGCCTGGGTGCAGTAACCGTCTTTCAGATCGAAGAGCCATTGTTCGCTGCGGACGACGAGGAAGGCGACGATGGCGGTCAAGAAACCAACGATGGTGACGATGACCCATCCCAGACTCTTGTCGATGAAAAGGCGGATGCGAGCGCGGATGGAATTGCGTCTTCTGAGCTTGGAGAAACGAACGGAATCCTTGATGGCGTCGTGGAGCCAGTCGATAGAGGAATACGAAGAATACCAGACACGGATACCGTTGATTCTGGCATCGGCGTCCTGCTCGTTTCCGTCCTTTGTGCGTAGGGCGACGTCATATGCAGATATAGGCCGCTGTGAATTCAGGCGGGAAGCTAGGTCACGGAGGCCTGGAAGGGGATGGGTACTTGTGTTGGTCAATGATCGATAGAGTGGAACGGTCTGTAGTGATGCTTTGGTATGAGTGAAAGAGCGTCTGCGGTCGTTGGGCGAGGCTGGCAAGGTGCCATAGGAAAGCAAGGGGTCTACATCCTGCAGAAGAGGAGCATAGAACTCGCTGAAGGGACGCGTTGGCAGAGGTTGGGAGTTGTCGATGTCAGGATCATCATCGACTACGGGTACGGTACTGCTACCGATGCGTAAAAGTCTCTCGCGCCTCCATTCAGTGGAAGAGGGGGGGGCAAGAGGATCACTCGAGTGAAGCATAGCTAGGCGTCATGAAATGCCACCGATGCCTTTATGAATATCCGGCCTCGGGTGCCAGCGTGGATCATTCGTCTACATATGTCTACCCACCCGCTCCCCCCGTCACCGTATTCCCAACACCACTCCGCGACATCAGCGAGTTCAGTACCATTGCCAACCCGCTCATCTGAGCCGACTGCAACAGTGACACGTTAATCTCCAGGCTAAGCATCGTTCCGTTCGCCGTCGATCCACGGAGCACCGCAGGAGGCTGTGCCTGGCCTTCTGGCAGCAACGAAGCAGGAACCGGAACAATGCCCAGCGCATGTAGCGCCGGAAGCGACGCTACGGGCAGCTGAACCGGAATGGCTGCCCCGGATTGGTATGACACATTAGGATTCGCAACAGGCGCTGGCACTGATGGGACAACAGAAAATGTTGACAGTGAACTGGAAGGAATAGAAGCCGATGCTCCATAGGGCTGGGCGTACGTATAGGGATAGCTGCGGTAATAGTGGGCATATGCGTTTTGCATCGTTGTGGCCCGAGACGCATTAGCGATCGCTCGTTTGTCCTTCTCAATCTTGTCCAGCTCTGCTCGTGCGGTTCGAAGCTCGTTGTTCAACCATGTCATGTCTACACGATCAGCATCCAAGACAGCTTGAGCAAGAAAGTAGGCTTGATCATCACATGCCATGCGCTGATAGATATTAAATCGCATATAACGGCGCATAATATACGAACGCCGACCTTGGCGGACCGAGCCAGTGCTTTTCTGTATCTCCTTTTCAGAGCTTCCTTTCTCTTGTAACATTCCAGAGCAAATTTAGTCTCTGACGCCCGTCGGTGCTGGTCCAATTAAAAAGTTACAAGTCTACTAACCTGCAATCTCGGCTCTAATGTCACTTTCAGTGGCCTTCCCCTTCCCCTTTTTGTCATGTGCGAGTTTAGCGAGGTCTTCTTGAGGTTGTTGAAAAACATGGTATGGGAGCAACCGATTAACAACGTCCGCATAATCCGCAAAAGGGCCATCTATGTCCGGCTTTAGGACGGCTGCGTGGTCGGAAGCCAGACGCGACGCGATCCTAGGCAACCGGATTGACTGAGTACGCGTTGGCGAGAGAGAAAAAAAAGAGGAAGAGACCTAACGGCAGTCTGTGCTATGATTTCTTGCTCCTCCGGTAGGCGGGGCTTTGACTTGGGCACGTTTTTAGGCTGAGAGGAGGATGCAGGCTGATCCAAGTTCCAGTGCGAGGGAGGTTGCCAGGTCGAGGGTCCGGCGGCGGCCGCTGAGGAGTTGGCAGGCTGGGCGGCGGTGCGAGAGGCAGCATGCAGCTTGGCGGCGATGGAGGCGGAGGAATGAGGAGCAAAGGGCGAATTGAGGCTTTGCGACATTTCTCGCTTGCTTTGTTGTTGTCAGAGCCCGTGACCGCAACGGCTTCTATTTAGGGTTGGTACGTACGACTCTTCTACTCCAGCGCTGCCTTGACCATCTTCAGCAGCTCTCCTGCCTGCCCCGCCTCTTCCGTGTTGCTCCCCGCCACCCGCTCCAGATATTCCCGAGCCAGCATCAGGTCCCCCTCGGGATTCTGTAGCTGGTACTCTGCCACGGCAACAGCAGACTTGGCATAGTCTTGAATAGGTCGCACTGTTTGGAATTTAGCATTTTAGATGGTAGATTAAAACTCTGACAACTCAACTATCTGTTTGGCATACTTCGACCACTCTGCGATGGTACGCAACGGCTTCAGCAGGCTCCTCCAGCAGTTGATGCAGCTTGGCAAGCTTGAAATTAATCGTGATCTCACGAGGATCGGCTGGAATAAGTGCACGCTTCAGGCATTCGATCGCCTCTCGATATCTAATACGACTATAAGCATGAAATTTTAGAATCCACGCTAACATGACTCCACCTTCTAATTTCTTCGTAACAGATTCCCTGCGCTTGCCATAGTCGAACGTCGTATGGTCTGTCAGGAGATGAGTTTTGGTAGCATATCGCGCACAAGATACACACACCTTAAAGCTGTCGCATGTTGATAATAGTGCAGTGCATAATGATGCATACTAAGAAGTTCATACGCTTGGCCAAGACCATACCAAGCTCTGTAATCCTTCCTGTTAACATCTACGCATTGATCAGCACTGGAACACACTTTAACGGTAAATCGACCCTACCGACGGCTCGTCTATATGCTTCGATTGCGGCATGAGAGTTTTTCATTTCAACATACTCGTGTCCCATTAACGTCCACGCAGAAAGGTAGGTTCGGTCAAGTTGCGTGGCTCGTCTGAAGTACTTGACTGCTTTTTCGTGCTCTGCACGAAGAGAGTAGTGATTTCCTGTGAATGCGTCGTCGGCGCTTTCAACAGTGCCTTGGGATTATAACTTACCAACCAAGCAACACACTTCCGGTCGATCCTTGTCTAATGCAAGGAATTCGTGTGCGAGCTTGGACAGCTTTAATCTGTTGTCTGTCACGTACAGAATATTTGAAAACACGTCAATGTCGTCAATACGGTATGGATCCAATGCCAAAATGCGTTCAAATTGAACTTCTGCTTGACTAAAGTCTTAGATGCGGGTCAGCATAATCGGGTCAAGGAAGAGCGAGCACGAACCATGCAAATGGTACAAAACACAGGCACGCAAGCTCATTATCCACAAGCTATCAGGGAAAAAGTCTTGGCTCAACAGCCTCTCGCACAGGCTCAGTTCGTGCTCTGTGGGGTTGTGAAGTTCGTTTAGAGTTTTGATTTGGAACATATGCACCAAAGGGTGTGAGGACGGCAATGGCAGCAGTTGGATCAAAGAGGACAACTGCTTCAAAATCAGCCATGAACTCGGCTTTGGGGCGTGAATTTACCTCTTCCCCGTCGCCTATGCAACTGCCTAGTAATGTCCATGCAGACCAATTCCAGGGAAAGCCAGATATAGACAAGAGTGCACTCTCAATGGCTTCTTCTCGTCTGGACAGTCGGGATAGAAACAGGGCTTTTCTGTCGATCATGAGCTAGAGAGAGAGCAAGGTGACCACCTCGACATGACATACAGGAACAAGAGCCATGAATCGGCGGCACCTTTAACGATCTCGAAGAGATCTTGCAAAGATGGATTGATGGGCACCGGTGGTTGGTGACGGTTGTCTACCTCGATAAACTCGGGCAACGTTTTTTTTCGACAACCTGTAGGACTTACTGTCGAGCTTATGCCAGTCCCTCTGAGCTCCCTTTTCGCTTGCCTTTCATCCTGTTTACCAGGCCGAACGTAACAGGAGCCCGAGGACGACTCACAATAAATTGGCAATATGTACTCAGGAAACGAGCCTTTGTGCTTTTGCACTCTTTTAGCAAATGGACTGCACGTATAAATTCTCTTGCATCCATACAGGCGCGAGCAGCAACTAGAATATCCTCCTCTTGACTCTCTAAATCGAGCTCGGGGCCGCTTTGTCGTGATGCATGCGGGTATACGGCTGGTGTTGCCGACAATGGCGCAAGTGCGTGCGATGGACCTGGCGAGCCGCGATGCGGCGAACGAGCGCGGGTCGGGGTTGATGTCTGGAATGCGAGTGTTTCTGAAGAGAGTTTTCTTTTGCTCGGCGGTATTGAAAGCAACAGTTCCGACGCCCTACAAGACCCATAATCAAATTGCCCGAATTCTTTTTTTTTTTTTTTTTTCTTGACTAGAGGGCCATACATACCATTTGGAAGCGATTGACAGTCCTCTTTCTGAACACTCCTTCACGGCGCTGCGGATGTCGCTGACCATCTGCGCGTCGACGGATGGCACGAACGAGGCCCGTACGGGCGCCATGAACGCGTCCGCTTGAGCAGGGAATGCCAAATCGGGTAAATAAGCCATGCTCGGCCTCGTCGCCTTGCTGGTCTTGCTGGTGGCTTGTCGCATCTACTTCATACTCCCCGTGCGTCAGTCAAAATGCACAAGCAAGCGGCGCAAGGATGAATCATGCAGTCTCGCTGTATTTCTTGGCTCCGGTACGCATTTTATTTACAACGTTGACGCACGTCTAAAAACCGACGTGGCGATTAAGGCGGTCATACGGCCGAAGCGTTGACGCTGGTATCCGCGCTAGACTTCTGCAGATACACGCCCCGGACATATATCATCAGCAAAGGTGATACGCTGAGTGCTCGCAAGGCTGCAGATCTAGAAAAGTCCAAATGCTCTAATCCGTCAGACTACAGGATACTCATCATTCCGCGAGCACGGCGCGTTCACCAATCTCTGTTAACGACGCCGCCAAGCGCGCTTTTATCACTCGCATTGTGCATCTACCATGTTACGATGGAACCGTTCGTCAAAAGGAAACCACCTTTTGCTGATTTGCTGCTCATGAACGGCCCTGGCACCTGTCTCGTTCTAGGCATAGCGGTTTATGTGAATAAAGTTGCGTCCTTTTTTTTTCTTTGCGCAACCTGGCACGAACTAATGTTTTGCTTCATTCAAGTTCTTGGGCCTTTCAGTCCCAAGAATGATTTATGTAGAGTCATTTGCGCGCGTCAAAACGTTATCTCTATCTGGCCGGCTCCTTCTGCCACTGGTGGACAGGTATTATCCTCTCTAGCCACGGGTAACGACTTGCATTGATCCCTCTGGAAGGCTTTTTGTTCAGTGGCCCCAGCTTTTGCGAGCCGGAGGCCGTGAAGAATACTATGGTCAACTGATTTGAACGGCTGGCGTGTATATTATGAACAAAATATTTATTTGTAATCGACCCGGGCGCCCTACTTTCTCGTCCACCTATCCTCACCAGTGTGCCCACCACGACGATGGGGGCTTGCACTTCTACCAGGTCTCGGTTTGGGTTCCCACCCTCCGCCATGTTCAACTTTGGGCGGGTGGAGTTTCCTTTCCACCCTCTGTCCATGACGAAGGTCTCTTACGAGTTCTGGTGATGCCATCCTGAGATGCATAAAGTTGCAAAAGCCACCGCGGTTGCATTCTCCATTCTCGTTTTGCCTGCAGCAAGCTTCCCTAAAGTCCGTCACAGGGGAAAGCTCTGCGTAGAGGGGGCGCCCTATGGGTGAATTCAGCCAAATGGGTCAAAGAGAAGGGGGATGCAACTTACCAGCATACCACCTCTGATTGCAACTATCTACAGCAGCCTGTGCTTCTGTCTCCCACTCGTAGCGAGCGTATACGTTGCCAATCAGGTGGTCTCCGACATTGTCACAGACCTGCCACGGTGAATATGGGTTGGCATGAAGTAGAACACACACTTACGTGTAATTCCAAAAGGTGACCAAACTTGGCCAGTTCGCAGTATAAATCCTCATAAACTGCATCGAAACCCTCTTGGAGTTCTTTTTCGGAGAGCTTGCAAACGGGGTCATGGGCTGGATTGTGGTAAACATTAGGAAGGAGGATAGTTTGTGAGAAGGGTGGCTTTATATGTTTTCGCGAGCAGCGATCCCCGTGACGGCATGCACCAATCTGGTTGAAGGCGTTAAAGATTTACAAGGTGAGATATGTGGACATACATACTTTATAGTAGAAAGAACAGTTGACACGGTCTTGCTCGGTACCAAAGATATTGGCCTATAAGATGAGACATGTCAATTGCACCAGTCAAGGGAGGCATCAAGCGTAGAGGTACCAAATGTGAGGCCATGGCAAAGAACGCAAGCGAGAGTTTCTGGCAGAAAAGTCGAGGGAACGTCAGAGGCGCTTACTCAGCTTTGTCACACATGTCACAAGATGGTTGCAATGTCACAAGATGGAGTCAACTGGCTACAAGGTACTCACTAACGCGCCTAACAGAGTAAGCCACCAGGCGCGATACAATGCAAACCACCCCTCTTCTTTGATAATACGTTTGGCACAGTCTACCAGCCCGAGATATGGATCTGCTTCATTCCGGAGGCTGGGAAGGATCAGCAAAATCGCAGCAAAGAACCACCGGACATACCCAATGACATCCTCTTCACCACCATACTCTGGGGCATCCTCTGCATCACCTTCGACTTCCTGCGAAACAGAGTTAAACTCTGCAGAGGCATGGTTCCGTTGAATGGCGAGCCGGGTTGAGATCACTTCCAACGGTGCAAGGACCAGGGTGGCCAGCGTAACCATGGCGCAGTAGATTACGACGTTCACTGTTGGAACGTTTGGAACAGAGACGGCGGGATTTCTGAGGGCAGGGAGTAAAAATCGGCGTAGAGACGCCAGTCCGAGCACGACGATGCTCAGGTGCAAAATCTCGGCGGAAAGCAAACCCGGGGTGAGATAAATGATCCATGGGCGACGACGTTCAGTAGGGGTCAGTAGAATGCGTAAGGAATTCATCAAATTGAAATAGGTTAATCGGTGAGGTGTCGTGATGGATCTAATGTCAATGTGAGTTGTGGATGTGTCACGAATGCGGCCATTGATACCTATAGGTCAAGACGACGGTTGGAAGTGCCAACAACATCATGATGACGCTGTATATGAGAGTGCCCTGGCATGAATGAGTGATGGGCAAAGAGGTGCGAGGGGGCAACGGTACCAAGATTCCAGCGTCGGGTGCCTTGTAAGTGCCATGACGCGGCTTAGGAGCATCGAGCAACAGTAGTATGATGGTGGACACGAACAGAGTACTCAAAGTGGTGGGCACTAAGGGAGATTAGCAACGTGTCTGCAGGCAGACGTTAGAGCACTTGCTCAGACCCTTGTACAATCCTGCGACACCCTGGTCGTAAAAGTCAGCATTAGAATGAAGCGGTAGGTAAAGCAAGGAGGACCTCGATTCTGTAGACTCTGCCAAACATGGTGAAGTAGGAGCGGATGATGGGGCCAGCATAGGCCTGCGCGCCACCCTCAGCATCGAGCTGGAGACCTTTGGGGTTGTAGTTTGCTCTGTATCGGACCAGAACGCCACTAAGAGGGACAGCAATAGCGAGACTGAGGGCCAGAGAGGCCAGGAAGAGGACGACGGCTATCAAGTCGAGCATGGGTGTGGCTGTGCGAGAGAGCAAGGCTTGCTCATCATCAAGCTTCAAGACTTGTGCCACTGGCGACCGCTGATAAGTCGCTGCGCAGAGCTGGCCACGGCTGATTACTAGTACTGGTCAGAATGTACACAGACGCAGAGCCGCATGCAGCTCGCAACAAAGTCAGTTGCTACTCGTCCATCTTTGCTCGCTTTCTGACACTCTCCGAAAGAGGGCGGCGCTGGAACAGCTCTCGCGCTATTTCCCACTTACGCCCGTCCTCGTCCCAAACTCAAGCCCTCTCGCTCCCGACTCTCCACCCCGTCCCTACTACCCTCACAGCGAAACAAGTCCCCATGACGTCGCTCACTTGCCTCATCCCTGGCTGAGCCACCAGAAGAACTATCCCGTTGACCCCCTAAGTGCACCCAGCGGCTTTGTTTTCAACGGCCCCAGCAACGCGTCCTTCCGACCCGCAAGGCCCTCCCCCATCACAGAGCGAGAAGAAGGTCCTCCTCGCAAACGACTCAATCGCGGTCCATTCCAAGACGCGTCTGATGCCATGGACGTTCCATCATCGCCAGAGATACGCCGCACAACACATAGGCGACGGATTGCATCCGATGGCACTGATATACAGTCGTTAACTTCTGACGACTCACTTACAGAAGGGCTGGTGTTATCTGCCTCGTCCTCCCGCCTGACTACCATTCCACCCGCATCTTCCTCCAACGGTTCTCCTGCTGCAACGGCGACGATGGACGAAGCAAAATTTACGAGCTTCAAATATACCATGCCACAACATTCTCCGGACCACATTCGAGCCGCTTGGGTCCAGGCAAACGGTGATGTCAAGAGGGCCACGGCTTTGCTCGACGACCCGAACTGGTCACCTGCATCCACCAGTAGCAGATCACAACAAGAAAACATGGGTCGTGTTCAGGAGCTCGATGAAGAATCCCGCGCCCGTCGAGCTGCCGCAAGAGAGAAAGGCAAAAAGTCCATGATCTACGCTAATAGATCTCACCTGGGGAGCAACGACATTGTTTTACCGACACCGCCGTCTTCTAAACGACCATTGGATGTTACCCCATTGTCTCCAGAAACACCCATTATTAGACCCCAGCGTAAACGACTGAAGAAGATGGTCGTCGACTCGGACTCGGACGCAGACACAGGGAGTAACAGTGATACTCGTAACGGACAGAGTCGTTCTGCTGCGAGTGACGAAATGCGGGCACTCGACTACCTCAACACTTCAGAATCCGAGGCTCTGCAAGAGCTTACAGGTAAGGTCGCTCATGTCGCAGTTGGACAACCCCTCTGACCCCCAACTCCCAAGGATGTTCGCCTGAGCAAGCTAATACCATCATCAACCTACGTCCTTTTCACTCCATCGACAGTCTCAACACGAAGCTCGGTCAGGGCAAGAAGAAAGCCGGTCCCGCCGGCATTAGTCCTAGATTGTTTGAGGAGTGCACTGCCATTTTCCAAGGTTATGGGGCAGTGGATGATATACTAGAAGACTGTGAGAGGATTGGCGCCTCTCTTCGCGCTGCCATTGCGTCGTGGGCCGTGGTTTCTGCTAATGATAAGGGGAAGGCTAAACAGGATGTGGTGCAGGATGAAGATGGTGCTCTTAGTCTCCGCGTCTTGTCTTCTTCCAGAGATCAGAGACCAAAGGATTTTCTTACCTCGCAGCCTTCCTTGATGTCCGACTCTATCCAGCTGAAAGACTATCAGCTACTTGGAGTGAACTGGTTGAATTTATTGTACCGTCGCAACTTGAGTTGCATCCTGGCTGACGAGATGGGTCAGTAATGTCCTATATGATCCCTTTTTCCTTCGGCCCTAATGTCTTTCAGGTCTTGGAAAAACTATACAAGTCATCAGCTTCTTTGCCCAGCTCAAAGAAAGGGGAAACAGTGGGCCTCATTTAGTCGTCGTACCGTGCGTCATGCTTTGCCAGACTTGTGTACTTCATATTCTAATTTGGTAACCAAAGCTCGTCCACTCTTGAGAACTGGTGCCGCGAATTCGCACGTTTCGCGCCTTCAATATCCATTCAAACATACTACGCCGGAAAAGAGGATCGCCCCCTCCTTAGACAAACCTTGCTCGACACGCAGCAGTGCGATAGCAAATTGGGAAATGGATGGGAAGTCTTGATTACAACGTACAACCTTGCTCAAGGGGACGAACGGGACCGTAAATTCTTCCGGAGGATAAATTGGGATGTGAGTGGCGTAGTGACACATGTCATCCTACAAACATTCACACCTCACCCAGTGCTGTGTGTATGACGAGGGACATGTGCTCAAAAACTTCCAGTCTCAGCGCTATCAGTCACTCCTACGATGCGGCTCAAATTGGCGGTTACTTTTGACGGGCACCCCACTCCAAAACAATTTGCAAGAATTAGTGGTACGTCTCTTCTCTCTACATCTGGCGATGCTTTTCACAACACGGCGCTTAGTCTTTGATGAATTTTATTCTACCCAACCGATTTGCAGACTCGCTAGATTCATTGCGTGCCATCTTCAAAGTTAAAGGCGACTCCAAGGTTACAATGCTTTCCCAAGAAAGGATATCTAGGGCGAAGAAAATGATGACCCCTTTTGTCCTCCGTAGGAGAAAGGACCAGGTGCGCTCAAAACGTTCTGCCCCATCAGTCGTACTGAAACAAAACACATCTAGGTGCTGAGTGACCTTCCCAACAAGACGGAGCGTATCGAATGGTGTGAAATGACCTCCTTGCAGAAAACCATCTACACTGATGCCCTTCACCGATCTCGCAAGACAGTCATCGATGTGGACAAGCAAATGGCTGACGCGGAAGAAACCAATCAGACCAATGGTCACGTCAAGAACTCCAAAAAGAAACCAAAGGCAGGCGTCAAGGAGAAGAATAAGGTTTACCTGGAGAATAGCACAAATGTCTTGATGGACCTGAGAAAGGCCGCCTCTCATCCTATGCTCTTCAGAGCCAGGTTCACGGATGATATTTTGTCGGGCATTACCAAACAACTTTTGAAAGAGCCCGATTTCAAGAAGAGAGGGGCAGTCTTTGACCTCGTCAAGGAAGACATGACAGTCATGACCGATGCTGAACTGCAAGTCTTTTGCGCCACCTACAAGGTTTGTGAATCGGCCCTCGCTTGACATGCTGGTTCCAACTAGTAATGCAGTCGACCCGCAAATTCCTTTTGGCCGAGGATTGTTATCTACACGCTGGAAAGGTCCAGGTCCTCCTTGAACTGCTGGCCCGTTATATCAGTCAAGGTCGCAAGATTCTCGTTTTTTCTCAAGTACGTTGCAATAGCCTGTTTCTGTTTTTGTTTCATTTGCCAAACTCATGTTTGCGAAGTTTACTCAGATCTTGGATATTTTGCAAGCTGTACTGAAATACAAGCAGATACAATATCTTGTACTGACGGGGAGCACACCAGTAGACGTCCGGCAGACCCTCGTAGACGAGTTTACAGAAGACCTCTCAATACCCGTATTTTTGCTGTCAACGAAAGCCGGAGGTGATTTTTTTTAATTTATTCGCAATCGCACATCGCTATACGCTGTCTTCGTAACAGGAATGGGGATTAACCTAACGGCCGCCTCAGTTGTCATAATGTGCGAATCCTTCCTCCCTTGCGTACTGTCATATTTGCTTATGCGGTGTAGGTTCGATCAAGACTTTAATCCCCATAACGATAGACAAGCCCAGGATCGTGCTTATAGAATAGGGCAGAAACGGGACGTGGAGGTTGTCAAACTGATTTCCAAAGGCACTATAGAAGAAGACATGCTACGACTTGGCCAAACCAAGCTGGCATTAGACGAGGCAGTTGCGGGCGACACGGACGACAGGAGTGGGGATGCCCCTGAGCGAGAGATGAAGACCTCTTTGCTTCGTGCGCTCCGGCAGCAGTTGGAGAAGCAGGAGGGGGCCGATACCAAACAAGCTTGACATACCACTATCTAATCAAACGGATCATCATCTCATAGTGTCTTGTATCATCCATTCAACGCGTTTAAATGGATCCATGATCAAGTGAATGCCAGCAGACCCCTCACATAGCGATCTACACTCGCGCGAAAGTATTCGTTGTCGATACCGTGCGTCCGCGAATCCATTGTAGAGAGCGGATTGCGGACGACGTAGTCGATAAACGGACCTGCGTAGATCTGCCGCAGAGCAGCACGCAGGGAATCGATCTCTGGGTCGCTTAGCATGACGAATTTGTAGCCAGTCAATGTTTCGTAAAAGTGGAGCTTGTACGTCGACGTTTTGTAGGCGACAAACGGTTCGTCCCTGCAGAAAACGGGTGAGCAGAGAGTAATGCGAAATCAGTTCGAGAAACGTCTCCCCGCACCGTCCTGATAGCTTCTTGATCATGCTGCGAAGAGATAGGACGACGCCGTAGACCAGTTTCCCTTCCTCGTCGAAGGGGAGAAGAAGGGTGGAAGAGGAGGAGGTGTTGGTCGTTGTTGCCTGATCAGCGGGTGCTTGTGAGCTCGCGTCGCCCGGCGCCACTACGACGCCCGCCGTGCTGGAGGAGAGCGTGTTTCGCGGGCTGTTGTAGTTTGAGAGAGCGGCGGCATTGGCATCTGCTGCTGCTGCTGTTGCATTACTTGGCGCGGGCGTCACTGCGCGAGAAACGGCGTGCAGGATACCGCCCTCAGTCGCCACTCTCGGTCGCTTCGTTCGGTGCCAGTCTTGATAATAGACGCAGGCACAGTGTCTAAGTCGTTGTAAGTTATTGGATTGCTGACCAGGGTAGCCGCACCTGTCATATACGTAGAGACTGAAGATGGTCATGATGTTACAAAGGCATTAAATAACATGGTTTCGATTGGCTAGTACAGGTTACAGTGAACAGCTACTCGTCGTGAACGTCCATCATAGACGCCATTCTGCCAATAGGTAATCGATAAAGAGGCAGCGTGAAATATTCTCTACTTTGGCCCCATCGACTATTTTCATTGGAGACATCAACATCGCACCACTCGACGTCGATGCCCACTTCTGCCAGATGCAGCTCTGCAATGTGGGTATAGACATCGTAGAACAATAGGTCTTGCGAAATTTTTATAAGTGCCATCCATACCAACCAGTTCATGTCATTACTCACTGGTAGCGCCAAGGCCATTGAAGAAGCTAAACCGGGAGCTGGGACCTGACAAAAGATTGGGCAAGTTTTCAAAAAATTTATGCAAATCAGCATAGTCCTCGGAGAATGTATCGGTGTAGATAACATCAAAGCCACCTATGCCAAGGATGTCGGCCTTGTCTATAAAGTCTTGCCATTTGCCTTCCAGAATTTTGACACCCGGTCGATCGTAATAGCCAAGTTTCCTCATGTGCTGCAGTACATCTGGATGGGGCTCAATTATGACGTGTAAGGCGGGAGGTGCATCCAGTGCTTGGAAGAGGCCATCGATCTTTTCAGTTCATGTATAAGAGAACATCCGACTTGGGGCAAGAAAACAACCGACAATACCCAAGCCGAATCCGATGTTGAGGATCTTCAAGTGTCGAAAATTTTCGTGGTCTTGACAGAGCTTTTTGACTGTCTCTTCCATGATCTTTTTTTCCCAACCCATCATGACACCGACTTCCTGTCCTCCGGCATCGACGAAACAGATATCTTGACCCGCGTCGTCTGTGGTAAACCGAAGTCTAGAAGACAAGAAAGCCACACTTGAACCGGCGGCCGTATCGTCCGTTTCTTGCAGAATGATGTTGGAGGGCTCATCATTATCCCAATCCGAGAGCATAGCAAGCAGTAGCTCTGTGCATTGTTTGTAAGAGTAGCCTAAGAAGAGTCACGGAGATGAATGACCTGAACGGATACCAGCATCTCGTATCAAGGTATAAATTTCGGAATTGTTGAAGGACAGTGCGATGTCTCCTGCCGTGTGACCCAGCATGTCCACTTTGCACAAATCAATGGATGGCAAGGCAAAAAACAAAAAAAAACAAAAAAAAAAAAAAGAGAGAAAAAAAAGCTGACCTGCATTCCAAACGGCGCCTTGTTCGATGAGGTAGTTTGCTAATGCGGCATCCTGTGTAAAGACGGCCCCGTGGAGGGGCGATAAGCCTTCGCTTTCGGATTGATACCAGAGGGGGGCTCCAGCGGCGATGATGGATTTGATTTGATTGAGAGGATGGCGATTGAGGATGGAAAGAATGAGGTGCTCGCCGAGCACGTTGACCGAGTCGGCATCCATGGCGATGAGATGCGTGTGGGTCGATGATAAGCTCGCGCGTGTGGACGATGAGCTCGCCATTGTTCTCGCCGTCCACTGTCAAGACATCCCATGGCGATGAGATGCGTGTGGCTCGACGTCGATCCAGGACATGACGATGCGCTCGCCATTCTTCTCGCCGTCCACTGTCAAAACATCCGTCTCATCGGCGTCTCTACCGTACGTTCTCGCCCATCTTGTCGCCCCCAAGGCCTCACTCCTCCATTCATTTGCAGACGCACGGAAATACCTCCAGCAATTACACCGCTCTCAACGCTGCCCGCTGTCTCTATGCCTTTGCTGCTCCACCGCATGTCCGCGTCTATCCCGGTGCTGAGAGGCCTTTGCTACTGTCCCCAAAGCACGATCCTGAAATACATGGTCCTGATGGACTCGGCGGCGTCTACGGTTTGCCTGACCCCCAGAATACTCACGTGCAAGCGTTTTTTGCAGCCAACCAGGACGGATCGCATGTACGCGCCATCGAAGGAATGGCCAGATTAATCAAGGACACTTGGAAAGGAGGCGCAGGGAACAAGGTGACAATTGTTTCAAGCGGACCAATGACGAACATTGCGCTGTTCGTCTCTGCCTTTCCTGATCTCCTCGACGCCGTCGATGAGCTTGTTTTCATGGGCGGCGCTGTTGGGGCGGGGAACCGCTCTTCTGTTGCCGAGTACAACATTCTGACAGATCGTAAGTCCATCGCCTCGTCTCCTCTGCCAATCCCGGAACACGAATGCCTTTGGCAGCTCATGCCGCTTATATTGCGATTAATGCGACCATCAGAAAAACTATGATTCCCCTCGATGTTACCCATACGGCAATTGCTACCAAGACTGTCCGAAACCAGATTTTGGGAGGTTCACCTTCCGAGCCAGGCGGCCCAGCATCAAGGCTACGACTCATGTTATCCACGCTCGTAGGATTCTTCGCCGATTCATACAAAACAACGTTTGGTTTTATGGATGGCCCTCCCATACACGATGCATTGACCATCGCCTATGTTTCTCGTCCTGACCTATTCAAGTCAGTTCGTCACCGAGTGGACGTGGAGGTGACAGGGAGGCATACAATAGGTCAAACAGTCGTCGATATTTGGAATTACCAGACATGCAACGATTCATGGGGACCGGAAGGGAAGAATTGCATGGTTGCCCAAGAAGTAGACGTATGCATCAGTCTCTATTCGTTTCATGCATCACTGATCAGGTCATTGTTAGGTGCCTGCGTTCTTTGACCTCCTCCATGAATGCATCGTACGCTGCGATAAGGTTTCTCCTGTAAATGCGCAGTAGATGGAATAGCTCTTGCAATACTAACATACATTTTAACTATGCCAACCAACCAACCAACCATATGCTCTAGTCATCTTCGTGAATGACAAGTTTTGAGGTCTCAACCTGTTGAGGAGCATTGGTGATTTCCTCGACATGGGTAACATTATCTGGTGGCTCTGGGCCTGTCATAGCTTCCTCCTCCCCAGGCAGGTGAAAGACCAGTTCACGCCCGCTCACCAATCGTCGTTTCTTGATAGGCGCATCCAACGTCTTTTCGCCTGCCTCTTTGACAGCCGAACCTTCCCTACCGTCACCGTTGCCTTTTGCCTTGGCCCTCTCTTTCTTCTTCTGCCGCTTAGCTCTATTCTTCGCCGTCTTCGCATCTGCCTGCTCCTCCGCTTCTTTCCTTTTCCTCTCAAATTCAGCAGTGACAGTTTCCTAGTTTAACCGGGTTTTAGCATAGTCCAAAACGAGCAGATGGGTAACCACACACTTGCTGCGACTCTTCTTCCATAAGCTTTAATCTCTCGTATTCCCTTCTCCGACCTGCTTTATACACATGAAATTCCCCGCTGCCTGCACCTGCACTAGAACCTTGTACATTTTTCATCATTTCACGAGCCGGCCGTATTGTTTTTTCTTTGGGAGGAGGGGGGATGAACGCTGGCTTCGACGGGTCTTTGAGAAGACGTTCCAGCTGGGACCGCTGCTTGTCCAGGGGCGTAACTGCATGGCGATGTGTAGATGAGTTGGTGGTCGTTGGCGGAGTGGTTGACATTTCAGGTATTACATAAGCACTTACAAGCCATGTCGATCGCTTACGTGAAGAAGAGCGGATCAGCCCCGGGCCCCTATCCGTATGTTGCTCCCCGACCCAAACAATGCGTTGTCCGTCTGATAACACTCAGAAAATCGACCAGTTCGACTTTTGGTCGCCGTCCGGTTGGCACTGGGATGCGCATCGGATAGGATGGACTGTGGCCGGTCTTTTCACTCTACTGGTGTGCTCTTCGAGATTGATGTTTTACTGCTCACTGAAACACAACATCTAGACGTGCTTCATATCCAGTCTGAATATTCTTACGCATTGTCGGTAAGTGCATTATACATACAGTTTCGTCCGGATAGCCGAAATATCTGCTTTGGTAGAAATTATACACTGCCTAGGCATCAAAGACAGATGTGCGTAATAGTTTTAGTAAATCCTTTCGTACGCTTCACAGTGTCAGTGTAGCATCCGCATACTTTTTATGCCCCCCGTTTATGCTCTAATATCCTTCCTGTCGTATCGCTTTTTCCGTAATTACGTCTATTTTTCATTGGTGGAGACAGGCAAGTACTTCTGCACATCTTACACTCGTCGTTAATCACAACTCTTTAGTTTACGAGGTGCGTTGGAGTGTCAAAACGTGCGTAGTAACTAGGTTGAACTGCCCATAGTCCGTCACTCTTGGAGCATTTCTGTGTGCCGCATATTATCTATTTTGTCAGTCAGCTGCTGATATCCTGATAGTCTTCTCTTGGTTGAGTATGTCACCGATGCTGCGCAGCAGAATGACAGGTCGAGCCTTCTGGCAGAGAAAGAAAAGAGACGATTGATATTTCCAGTATGCAATTTGACATGTTGCTTGATTTACAGCGCCCACATTGCTTCTTTCAGTTGTGTTGCTGGAGGTACAGACCTACAAAGGCAAGTGCGTATATGGTTGCTCGACTATTATCTTTGACTATGAATGCAGGAGTATTTCATGCATGCTGTCAAAGTAGGTCCAATTTGCGACATCTGCGAAAACATTTTGCATCATGCACGTAGTGGTCTGTCTTGCAATACGTGTTCGTCCGACCAGGTACGCTGCTCTGAATATTTCGTGAAAAGACGACATTGAATGAGATTTGATAGCCACCACTGTGGTTGCCATTATATGTCAAGTTGCTGGCGTTTTGTGCGAATCGCAGAGTTTCAATTTCCACTTTGCAAGCGTTTACCTAGATGCAATTGACTTCGTCAGCGTCAGGTCGGGCAATTTTCGTTTTCCTCCATACATCACGTCTTACACTTCCCAGCGTGGCGCTATATGGCCTCATCTTATTCTATAGTCTGACAAGGGAAGATTTGCGTGGTCACCGTCCCCTCGCCAAATTCCTGGCCATTAAAATGCTAGTCTTCATGACGTTCTATCAAAATTTCCTCGTAAGTGAGCTTACAGTACTTGACAAGCACGGAGGCATTCTCTATCATAATTAGTTCGATGCCCTCGAAAATAGAGTAATCCACGGTAAATATTCACCTTAAAATCGCGTCGCTTGCTCATGCAGCCGCAGGAACAGTATATTGGACGACCACGAACATCGCCAATGGACTTGATGCACTTACTACTTGCATTGAGGTCTGTCTTGCTCAATTTGCATCGCGCCCTGCTGAATCCAGCCACAAAAGATGGTACTTTTCAGTGCTTTCATGTGGTGGGCTTATCCAGCAGGGGAGTATAATCGAAAACCAGGCACCTCTCCGACACCGATACGACAACCATTAATCGACTGGTGCGCTTGTCTTCATACGCAGTCATGCCTAATTCCTGATCATGCGTCGCTAGCTTCAACTACAGTGAGTTAGCCTAATGGATCACTGACCGTACAGCTTATGAGGACCGAATAGCCGATTTCTTAATGGAGGGTAGGATGTCCGTCCGGTACTTCACGAGCAAAGGACGACGCCTAGCGAAAGTACAGGACCCTCCAGCATACATTCCGAACAGCGCTATTTCCTCGTCAAGCAAGGCTTCCGACTCCACGGTTGTTGATCCGTCAGTCGTGAATGGTTTTGATGAGCAGGATATCCCATTGCCGGCATATCCTCAGCAGCAGCGGGTGAATGTAGCCAGTGGTCCAAAAGTGTAATAATGATGTAATTATACTATTACAGTGATACTAGTAATGTCCCTTGACTCTCCCGCTCATGCATCTCCAACATTTGTCGACCCATACGATCTAGACCGTCTTGCGCATGAGCTGGAGCTCCGCGAATCCGCTCACGACGAAAGCAACCACACCCACGATTTGCCTGTTTATGTCCCTCTATCTCATGACAACCCGTATTTATCTGCAAAAACGTTTAATGTTCAGGCGTTTCTCCTCTCGAGATCATATACATCTCTTCCTGATTTGAGGACAGAGCTTCGGGATTACCATGTTCAGCTGAAAGAGGAACTGATTCAACTCATCAACGACGAATATGAGGCATTTATCAGCCTCAGTACAGACTTAAAAGACGAAGGTGAAAGACTGGAGAAAATAAGGGAGCCACTAGGTCCAATCAAAGCACGGGTCCAGGTGAGTTTGATGCATACAAAGTGGTGTATTTGACTCACTCGTCTGTAGTCAGCGAGAGACGCGCTACAGGCTGTTCACGATGCTATCCAAGAGAAGTTGGAGAAAAGAACGACTCTCCGAGAAGAAAAGGTCTTTTCGTATCCCTTCCGTTCGTGTTCTCGACTTCTAACAATGTCTTTTAAAGGCATTGCTCCAATTACTACTGAAAATATCCGAGTCGGTATCGCGCCTCGAATCATTACTCCTCATTCCATCTCCAAATGATGACAAGTCGGAATTGCTTGGCGTGAATAGCTCAAAGCCACCAGACCTTGGAACTGGCGCGGCCGAGAGCGGCAAGTAGGTGATTTCGTCATTAGTAGTCGTACCCTCTCATCTACTTCAGGTCTTCTGCCAACAGGGCAAAGTATTTAGCTCGCGTGGCAGCAGAGTATACACAGCTCATGTATCGCGTATCCAAAGCGCGAGACGAGGAGTGTGCTTTTGTCGACACTGTACAATGGGTTTGTAAGCTCAGGTATTACGGGCTGAAAAAAATAGATTAACAGTTTTGCAGAGGATTGACAGAATACGTTCCACGTTATCATCCGACCTTGATCATACATGGGCCTCGACGTTAACCGCCTTTACAGAAGGAAAAGCGACTGAAATTGAAAAGTCAAAGCTCATAGCGGACATGACGGACTGCCTGCGAACGTACGATGCCCTGGAACTGTGGCGAGATGCAGAAGAGGTCATCCGGAAAGAGGTTGTCCGCAAGTTCGTGAAAAAGGTCCAATTTCCGTGCAATTAATGGAACTTTCCTGACTAGCTATCCAGACAGTGTATTCCGAGTCGTTGGCTGTTCCTCATTCACCTATCATGCCACATACACCTCTCCCAGTACATCTGATTCCTTCCATAGCAACTCAACTGCCTTCTTCCTTGCCTCTTCGAACGCCGTACACCCCTTTCACGGCCTTTGTTTCCAGGCCAAGCCAACTTGCTGGTCCATCTTCGGACCCTTCGTCTGAATCACCTTTTGCCCATCTTTTGCAGGATAATGATCATCCCCTTACACGTTTGTACAACCAAATGTTGCGCTTTGTTGAAAGAGATCTTTGTCGCATCATGGAACTTGCAAGGAAGGTCTCTATCAAATCCCACGGAAGTGTCAACACAAGGCCTCAGTGTCATGTGAACGAGAAAGGTTTTCATATTTTGGCCAACGTCATCTGGGACGAGCTTGCTCAGGCAATTATGGATGAACTAGGGAGCATTGTCTTCTCTGTTGGTCGACCAAATGAGTTTCGCAAGGTACATTTTCATTTCGCGTGTTGAAACAGGAATCAAAATGCGTTTTTTCAGCATTACGAGCTTACGCATGCATTCATAAGGTCTCTGGAATATCTTGCGCCATCAGCAGAAGCTGTGCAAGCCATGCGTTTACATCCAACTTATGAGAAATTCCAGAAACGCTGGCAATTGCCAGTGTACTTTCAATTGCGGTGGAAAGAAATTGTAGGCAAGTTGGAACAGGCACTGGCTCTCCCATTCGACAACGGTGAGCATGATAGAATGTCCATATTGATTTTGCATAATAATTAATTACATATAGTCTCAAAACCTATTGCTTCATCCCAAGGGACTGCGGTTTGGATCGCAATCTCTGCTTGCTGGAGTGCAGAGATCTATATACCTGATCTCTGTCACAGGTTTTGGAGGTTGACGATGCAGGTGTGTTTTGACTTGCGATTCACGCAATGTATGATATGAAGGTCAAAGCAGATTTTGAGCAGATATAGATCGTGGTTGGATACTGTAATTCGCGTCCCCACGGAACCCAATTCTATACTGGATAATGTTAGAATTTGGATTTATCTAGTCTGTTGCCAGTGTTTGACCTGGTCGATAGGGCTTAACGTCCCCTGCATCTGCTGCACGACCTGGAACTCCTTTGCTTTCTGGAGAGACGCCGTCAGCGGAGGTCATCGCAGCAGAGGAAACAGCCGTACGGCAATATGCAACAGCAATCATTGACATCAGAGCACTCCGAGCCGCCGTAATGATGCTATGGAGAGAGGAAATCAGCATTATGGTACCAGACCTCGGCGACGGCAATGCCGGGATCCTCGAGCTAGAAGGTATGTAATCTATTCTGCAAGTCTTGCTCGGATTTTCAGTAAGCCTAGGCGCGCTTCGGCATTCGTTTTCCAATCTGGCAGCTTTGGCTGAGCCAATGTCTAACCAGATCCTTAACATACTGACTAGGCGTTGTTGCGAAGCACTTTTGCCTGTACGATCGGTACCTGCGCAGTTTAGGGCCATGGCAAACAAGAGAATGCCGACCGAGCCAAGCTATTTTGTATCATCCGTACTTCGCCCTATCAAGACTTTCTTTGGCTTTGGTGTTGGCGAGAGCGTGGGCAGCCCCTTGAAAGATGAATTTTTGACAGCATATGCGACAGACGTATTCGAAAGCGTGACACGAAAGTAAGTTACCCTTGGACTTTTTTGAGAGCTATCATTAATTGTCCAAGGTACATTCTCCACCTCACAACCATGAAAAAAACGGAAGAGTCTTTAAAGCGGTTGAAGAAAGGGAAAAAATCAACATTCTCCGTGTTCGGATCAGCCGCTTCTGGGAAAGATGATGAAGGTCGGGATGAGGAGCGAATTCGAGCCCAGATGATAATCGACGTTGAGGCCTTTGGGCAAGATGCAATACTGCTCGGGGTGCAGCCCAACATCCATGACTCGTACAAATCGCTCAAGGAGCTGGTGCATACTGAAGAAGGTAAGCAAAATCTACAAAGTAATTAATCGTCTGACGTCGATGCTAGATATGTGAAGGGGACTTGCCTAGCAGCGTTGTATTCATCATTGTATGTCAGTAGTCTACTGTCATTAATCCATGTTTGCGATTATACTGTAGGTGAGCAATTAAGATGGTATAATGTCCCTGTCCGTGAAACGACGATGTCGTAATGTGTGCTGTCGGGAGAAGTTTGAGTGTCACCAGTAGGTCCAGGTACTACTTGTATCGGTTTTCGGCAATGAATGCATGTCATCGTTGATGGAGCCCAGCCCATGACCCTTTCATGTGAATGGCTGGCCATGACCTCGAACAAGTCTCTATGCACCAAATGCTTAGTTATGAGAAGCATATCCCCGTCGGACCTGTAAGATTCAACCATTCCAGTGAGTATTGATCGAAACTCCGTATAATGAGCATTTGATGATGCTGAAACAGATTCGACCAATCGCTTGAATAGTCGGGGAAAAGATACGGTCTTTGCAGAGGCAACGGATACGAAAGAGTCAAACGTCTCTTGCACGAGCAAACGCAACCAGGGCAGCAATTCCAATTGATGAGACTTGACGGGTGCAATGCCATCGGCCGGAGTTCCAGATGCCAACTGGATACAGTAAACCTGACTCCTGAACAACTGGAACCATAGATCCTCTGCTTGAGGTGGCGTCGCTGCGTCGCCAGAGGAATATTGTAGGCACACGGTAATGCCCATGCGAACGACCGCTTCTGTAGCTTTCACAAGGTCACATGCATCGCTATCCGCACCGAGGTCTAGCGCTCTTGCTATCAACTGTTTTTGATAAGTGTCTGCTCTGGCGATGGCTCCTTGGGAATCGCCCCTCCAATTCAAAGCCCAGACGACGGCTTCGTACACTCCGGCTGTCTCACAGGTCCGCAGCACCTGATCCCAATCCAGGGCTTCAGGCGGCAACATTTGAAGTACGTCAATAACTTTGTTTGGTTCAAAGCGGCATTGGAGTGACAAATACATGTGGGAAAGGTGTCTAGGAACAGTCTGCGAGATGCTTGAGATGTTGATGGTATGTTCTTCATTTGATATTGGTCCAAGTAGCTGTTGGAGGTAACAAAACCGTTTAACGTCATCCTTGAGAAGCTCTATTGCGGTGTCATGCAATTTAGGCTGATACTTATTGACCAATAAGGCAGCATTGCCAATGTCAATACTGAGAATATCGGATAATCTGCAATCCAGCATCATTAGCAATTCTGCAGGAACGACGCCTCTACTTGAGTTCTGCGCAGAAGTGAACGTATCAGCTATACCGAAAACGGCTTCTGATGTATCAAGAGAAGCATCATCCAAGTAGGTGGTCAATAGCGCTGACCATCGATGATCCTGCAAATAACACTGTCGCAGTATTCGATAGAAGCCTGCCTCATTAAACAAACGAAGGATGTCTTCTAAATCGTCAGGGTGATAGATCGAAAGCAAAGACTCTGCGGCTAATTGCCTATCCTCGCGGGTTTCTGGATCATGGTCTTCTGCGAGGCTGACAAGGACAGTATGCGAGGACTTTGGTGGCAAATGCAAAAATTGTGAATACTTGGGCACATTGCGGGCGATAAATATCCTAACGAAGGTAGCATCGTCCGATTCCAGGACATTTGATGACACGATTTCCAGCAGGACCTGTGTAATTGATTGGCAGATTTGTCGCAGATCCTCGTCAAGAAATGCTTTCTCAAAGGCATTATCCAATGTGTGGAGAAACCATTCTGAATCAAAAGAGAGCAATTGGCGAACATAAGGGTACGGTGGCTCATCTCCCCCTTCTTCTAGTGAAGTCAAGATGAGTTGGCCACCGTCGGCCTCCGGCCACGTGCGTGATCGACCGCTGAATAGGAAAGAGTACACATCTTTTTTGGCCGTCAAGCTAAGGCTTTCTTCCAAGGGTTCATTGCTTGGGTAGATATGCCCGGTGAGTATCGTTTCAAGGTAGGGATATATCTTGTACGCGTTCTCGAATAGGTCTTGATCAGAAGGAGATTGGACCGCATTGATATAATCAGCCAGAAGCTTTCGTCGGATTATACCCAGAAACTCTACAATGGGCGAAACGTAATCCCGTAGGGCGCACGTGTAGACATAACTCAACGCATCATAAAGATGATATACTTGGCAGAGTCTGATTGCCTGGTTAATGTCGAGGCAGGCGGGATCAATATGCCAGATTATGCGTTCGATCTGATCTGGTCGACCATCTTTTTCGTGTAAAGCGACCAAGCGTTGAGTAATGCGAGGCGGCACATAACGAATGGAGGTGTCCAGGATGAAAGGTTGTAGCTGCAATAGATATATGCGAGCAACTCCGGCATCGTCATATTCTTGAAACAGATCTTCGTACAAAAACTCAAAATCGTCGAGTGCGATGCATGCACGGCAGGATACGGTAACGAGATCTTCAAAAAGTGATGTCCGGTCGACGCCTCGATGGTCGGGTGTGATGTGGGTATTGTCCGTCATGCGCTCCTCCGAAAAAGCGTATTGTGTGGAAGCACGCATCAGATCTCGCATTCGCTCTCCAATCATGTCACACCGCCCCTCCGCGTCAAGCGGCAACCCATTCCTATTCCCTGGTGCTTCATCTACGTAATAAGAACGAGCGAGTTCGATAGCACTGAGAAAATCGCCGTCTTCCACGCACGAAAGAATTTGATCCGCCCATGTCATGAGGGTTCCGACTTGCAGTCTATCTTGGCACTAGATTCCTGTTGAGAAGTTGCGGATACAAAAAGCCTCGCTTGACTCACAAGCAGAAAAATCTTGCTCTTATACACTCGTACGCTATGCGCCATAGCATGATACATGTTTTTTTTCGGCGTATCCCCGTTCGTGATTGGTGGTTTTAACGGGCTGACCAAACTAGATGCATCAAAAGGGACGTGCTCGATGACCGTGCCTTTGTAAGCGTCGAAAATCTGTAATGCCGTTGTGGTGATGACTACAATTTGCTGGATCGATAGTGACAATTGCGTCAACGCGAGTCAACAATTCGAGTTTAAACAAACCCACATTAGCATTCAACCACTGGACAGCATCGATATCTTCCAAAGTCGACCATTTACGAACTTGTTCGTGTACAATGATACCAATCTCAACCGATTTCGTTTTCCCTTTTTGACCAGTAGCAACAGTTTGTTTGGCCTTCACTTCGGTTACCTTGATGAGATGGACAGAATTGCCCCAGGTGTATACTAACATTGGATCGGGTACAACATTCGTATCTGTAACCTTGGTCCCCACTGACAGGGGTGATCCCATGGAAGGGAACCACGCTAAAGTGCCCAGTGACTCGGATTTAGATGTGTCTCCATCAACGCCTCGAGGACACTTGAACCAAGTTTTGGGTGATGGCTTCAATCCAACCACTACCAGCTTCGTGGGCGTCAGTAACGCTATGACCTGGTAATTATCGGTGGCGTGAGGTGACGAGCCGAGGGGAAGTGGTGAGGATGCCAAAACGGTGAATTTGGGTTTTCGTCGCTTTAGGGCCTCAGATAACGAACGTCCGTTCACCGGTTGATCCACCTCTGGATACCGACCAAGGATACGGAGCGTATCGAACGCTTCGACGAACAGTACCATGCCAAGATTATGGTAGAAGGCGAGACCGTGTTCATCTGCAGATACAATAGCAGTGTGCCTTCCACCGATGAACCCAATATTGACAATTCTTGATCCTTGGAGGTGGCCCTCCTTCCTCCCTGATACAACGCCGGACAGTGTCGTTGGCGATATGGAGCGCGCAGGTGTATTAGGCTCGCTTAAGTTGTACAGAAAGATGTGGCCAGTCGAGTGTCCTGAAGCAACATATGTGTGGTCGTGCGACAGAGCGACCGCTGTTACGCGCCCCACCGTTTTCGCTTTCGCTGAATTTACGGTATCAATGGATGCAGCCCAATAATTCAAGGCTGAGAACGGTTCCGCATCATTGAGGTCGGCACCACAAACACATCTAGGTGTTTGCATGAAATCAAATACGTGGACAGATCCATCCTCTGTCCCAACGCAAATCATCCCATTTGCGGCCAAGGCAGTTGGACGACTCGCTAGACGCGTCCCCAGCACCGAATTGGCCTTCTGAGAAGGCCGAGAGCTAAAGCGTTGGGAAATGCTGCTCAGCTCGGCCCATTTGAACACTTCTCGTTCCCTTGAGATTTCCTTGTTGGTACTATCGGATTTTGGCAAGTTAAACAAGAGTAATGATGCCTGCGACATGGTCGAAAAATGTGAGCTGGCTGGCGTTGCGGCTGAAGGGGTCTGTATAGAGGCCAGACTCAGATCGCTAGGGGTACGCGAAGCTGATCGAGGCGTGTACGATCGTAGACGTGACACAGATGGGTGGAGGAATGGATGTCGCGATTTGATACGTCGTACATGACTGGGAACGGACTGCTCAACAATGGGTTCTGAAAGGGTCACAGAGGTAGAATCAGCAGAGCTGTTCGGCGAGATGTGTCGTTCTGACAAGTCTGAAAGGATATGCTCTTCCTACAACCGTTCAATACGTGGTTTATGTTTTATTTTGGGGTTACGTACGGCCACGGTCTGGATACTTATGTGACTTGCTTCGTCGACAGGACTATCCACCTCGTTATCTTCGTTCTCTGCTGCCTCTGGACCAAGAATGTCCCTCAGTTGATCTGGATAACCAATGGTTGAAGTATCCGCGTCCACACCAGTATAGACAAACTCTTCAGGATCGTATCTTCGTCGTCGAAAGTTCTTCCATACGGGCAGAATAGTCTCCTGGATGGTCAGAGTCTGGAATATCGTCGTCGTCGCTCATAAAGGATTGCCATGGTTTCGTGGCATGGTCGGATTCATTTTGGCCAGAAGCCAAAGGAAGAAGCTGCGTAATGGCGATGACATTGTTTGTCTCACGGAGGTCTATGAACTAAACAGCTTTGCTTACGCACTACATTATAAATTGGATCACTAACGGCTCCATAAAGTACGATAAAAGTACAAGATAGGGGGGAATATGAAACGACATGTGCGAATGAAGCTATGAAACCCAAGGAGTGATAACATGTAGAGGGGAGGTCAAGATGATGCATTGATAACCATGAGACACATTTTATGATGCGGTAGCTGTCCTTCGTTCTCGATCCCGGCTCTTGGCGCCTGGGCCAAATCTTTCCTGAAAACTGATTAGTTCTTCCATTAGCTCCTCCATCATTTTCATAGTTTCCAAAGTTTTGTTGGTATCGACGCCACGAATGTGGTTAGCAGCAGAGTTGACGTCGTTAAGTTTGCATGACGCTTTGGGAGGGTTATCCTCCCCGCTGGCGGTCATGGGAACATCGGTATTACTGACGACCGATCTACCCCGTGTAGCGCCGTCTGTTCTATCGGACAAGAATCTTCTTTGAGTGCCTTTTCCAGTGCTTCTCTCGTCGAGCTCGGTCTAGGGCGCTGGCTTGTTCTCGCCCGACCCATTCGACCAATGCTCTGACACGCTTGTTCATATCACCTACGCTCATCCTTTTGCTGGCCATTTGACCTTGACGCCTCTTTCCACCGTGCGTTCGACGCTTTCGCGACCGGGACCTGCACCCCAGGACCGGTGCGTATTTCAAGAGGCTGGGTGTTTCTGTTGGCAGCATCTCTTCGAGATGGCCAAGTAGTCTGGCAGACCCCAGGAGGTAAAGAGCGGCTGCTGTGAAACAGCATAGGCGTGGGAATTGCGATAGGCGCGGGAGGCTTCGGCCGAGTTGGACCCTAGCCCGGATGACAATCAGCATGATGACGCCGAAACGGAAGCTGAGGAAGCGCACTTCCGGGAGCATGGAGGAGGCGGGGCTCTCTTATTTGAAGCAGCTTTAGCACGACTGCCTCCGGTTCGGCGGGGAGCGATGGTAGCCGGAGAAGCGGAGCCTGAAATAGAAATCGGCACGTGATCAAATCGTTCAAGAGGAGCGTACCGTCTTCGCCGTCGTGGGTGACGAGGTCCATGGGAGGGTGTTTGCGCCCGCCACGTTTGTTGCGCGCAGAGTGCTTGGGCGCTGTTGCGGTGAGTGGGGCAGGCTGACGGGGCAGCAGAGCGGTTGTGGGTGTTTCTGGTCGTGCAGCGGCAGGTGGCTGGTGATCGGAGGCTGTCGAGGCTGATCTGGTCCTTTTCTTGGGAAGACTGATGATTGTCCCCGTCAGATCAACATCGCCAGCAACAGGTCTCTACTCACCCCTCCTCCTCTGCGCGTTTTCGCTTCTTGCGATTACTCGGAGCATGGTCTGTTTCGTACTCTGCCTCGGCGCGGCTACCGTTCGATTGGCCCTGGCAGTCACCCACCAGCCCCTGAGCCGCAGCCGCTTCAGCAGCCGTGGCCTCTATGATTTCTTTTATGCTTTCATCAAAGGCTGCATCTCTACTGTTCATCGTATTTCGTCTTTTTGACGGCTGTTTGACATGGACGGGTGAGTGTGATCGGGAAACACGCGAAGCGGGTGCATGGGAATTCGTGGATGAATGACGGGGCCGCTTCGCTAATTTTCTGCCGTCCGCCTCAACTCTATGCACAAGTGCAGAACAGGGAGATACATACTTGAGAAGTTCTGTATGGAGCTCAGGGCGGCATTGTTCGCAGTAATAGTCCTCGTCGTGCACCTGATCCTCTGATTGGTAGCCCATACATAGGCCGTGCTGCCAGACCTTGCACGTCTCGCATTGCACCATGAATTCGCCAGCATCCGGGTCGTCCTCTCCTTGCCGGGCTTGGTGAGATGGATGGGAGACACACGGAAGTATACGCACCAGTGCTACCACATACACAGCGCGTGATGCCCTGCTCCTCCTCGTCTGCAACGTCTGCTGTGACATCTTCTGCATGGGGTGTGGACGTGTCGTGGAGGTTATCTAGGATTGCAACCTGCTTGTCCCTGTCCTTTACTTTCCTCTTGGACCTCGCGTTGGAGGAGCCGTTGGTGGACGAGGCCGGGAGAGGGAGAGGGGTCTTGTTGTCGTCGACGGGGTCGTCCTGGTCTTCTTGCTTGGGACGCTTGTTTCTTGGTATTGGGTTTGCTGGTACATGAGCAGGACGGGGAGGCAAGTCCTTGTGTCTGGAGAGGAGCTCCGAGTCTGGGGAGCGCGAGAATGGAGCGGAGCGTCTGCCTGAGCGCCTTGGCTCTCGTGGGGAGAGCGGAGGACCCATAGTGGCGGCCTGAGCCATGGCCGTCGTGTCTCTCGTTGAGCTCGCTGGTTATCCTAATCTTCGCCTCGTCACGTGCTTCTCGTCATGCCCGCCACCCTCGAGTACGCCTCCAATGCGCCAAACCCTCCCAGCTATCCCAGACTCGCAACACATCATTATCTCCCCTCAAATACCCCAGATTATCTCAGACTCATCCTCACCTCAAAGGTGTACGACATCATCGCAGAAACTCCTCTCGTCTACGCAAAAAATCTCAGCGCCAAACTAGGCAACGACATCTGGCTCAAACGCGAGGATGCTCACGAGGTTTTCAGCTTCAAAATACGCGGCGCCTACAATTTCATGGCCAGCCTCAACGAAGAAGAGCGCTGGAAGGGCGTCGTCACTTGTAGTGCTGGTTAGTTCTCTTTCCTTATCACTCATCGATCAGTGTTCATGACTTTGAACAGCTGATCTTATCTTTTCTTTATCTCAGGAAATCATGCTCAAGGTGTCGCCATGTCTGGTGCTCGTCTAGGTATACCCTGCACCATCGTCATGCCCAACGGGACCCCGTCCATCAAAGTCCGAAACGTGTCCCGGCTAGGAGCTAAAGTGGTTCTGCATGGAAGCGACTTTGACGAAGCCAAAGCAGAGTGTGCGCGTCTTGCCAATACCCACGGTCTCATATTCGTGCCTCCATACGATGACCCTTTGGTCATTGCAGGCCAGGGAACTATCGGAATGGAGATTCTCAAACAGTTGCCCGATTCTGAAAATACCCATACCATCTTCTGCGCTATTGGTGGAGGTGGCCTCGTCTCTGGCGTTGCCGAATACGTGAAGAGAATCGGCGGTCCAAACATTAGAGTGACAGGCGTCGAAACCTTTGACGGCGATGCGATGTCAAGAAGTCTCGAAAAAGGCGAACGCGTGACTCTCAAAGAAGTCGGCCCATTCAGCGACGGCACAGCCGTCAGGATTGTCGGCGAAGAGCCGTTCCGAATTTGTAGTCAAATACTAGATGGAATCATCAAGGTCGACAATGATGAAATTTGTGCTGCGATCAAGGATATATTTGAAGGTAGTCTTTTCGTCGCATGGTGTATATTCGCGGATCTCAATTTTAGATCAGAAACACGTGCAGTTGCAGAGCCAGCAGGGGCGTTGGCATTGGCAGGCCTCAAACGTTACATTCTTGGATAACCGTCATTTTGGCGCACAGAAAAAGTTTGTTGCCGTTGTTAGCGGCGCCAACATGAATTTTGACCGGCTACGGTTCGTCTCTGAGCGTGCAGAACTGGGTGAGGGCAGGGAAGTCCTGCTTAGTGTAGATATCCCAGAAAAACCTGGGAGGTATGTGAACATTCTTGCTTGTCTACTTCTTGCTCATGCCAACTCTTAGTTTCATTGCCCTTCATTCCGTAATATATCCGCGAGCCGTCTCAGAATTCGTCTATCGTTACACTGTCGCTGGCGGCAGAGCACATATCCTACTGTCCTTCATGACGAATTCTACATAACGAGACAAAGAAGTAGGTGATGTGCTCGCAGCATTGGAAAAACAAGACATGAAGGGAAGTGACATAAGTGACAACGAATTTGCCAAAAGCCACGCCAGGTATATGATAGGCGGCAGCCCTGTTGTCACAAATGAGCGGTTATTCAGATTTGGTATGCGACTTGATACAGGATCTTCTCAGGGTTATTAAAATCCAATACAGAGTTTCCTGAACGTCCGACTTCGCTCCGCAAATTCCTTCTAGGAATGCAACAAGGATGGAATATTTCCCTGTTCCATTATAGAAATCACGGCGCCGGTAATTCATTTGTCCGAAATCGTCGCATGATTAACGGTCCTTTTAGACGTGAGCAAGGTCCTGGCTGGCATCCAAGTGCCGCCGAGTGACTATGATGCTTTTAATTTGTTCCTACAGAAACTGAATTATTCGTATGTGGAAGAGACGGATAATCCTGTATACAAGCGCTACCTACTGAGTCCGGCCACTAGTTGAAATGCACATGTACCGTTTTAGGTAGTTTTGGTCTTATCTCAGGGGTAGCTGTATCAGATCTGAAGCGTGACCAGCTCCGTTTAGTCAACTGGCGACTGGGTGCTGGTAAGTGGTGACTCAAACGCAACAGCAGTAACATACCATCCTCAGTGATGTGCGGATTCCTGCTTATGCGAACTGGAATACACGTTATCTGCAATGACGTAGGCGGTGAAAGCTACGACAGCAATGCCGAAACCGGGAAACAGGTTGCGGAACATGGCGCGATTAGAGAAGACGGGATGTTTACGCCATGCCTCCCTCTTTGCCCAGGGATCTCTATACAGGGGAAGATTGGACATGCTGAATGATGCACATGAGTAAAAAGGAGGCAGTGAGACAGAACAGAGACCAACCTTGGGGGGGACGTGAGTGATGGACTTGACCGAGGAGAAAAACGGGGCCGTGACCTGGCACTTTAGGGCAGGTTGCGTCAACTTGGCTGAAATTTGATCACTGCTTGACCACTGCCCTCTCACCCCCTCACCACCTTGTTATATAATTCCACCTTCTCTTCCCCTCCATATACCTTAGATTTCCCCCCTCCTTTTCCGCTCTATTTCACTAGATGACTCGTGTTTCTGATAATTATTCAGACGACGACATTCCCCTTGCTTCTCAGTCTCACAACGGGGCTCAATGGCACGCTGCTTCCACTAACGGCAGGCATGACTCTCTCGATGAACACGACGATTCGCCTTTGAGCGATGACGATATGCCATTGGTACGTGCTCCGCGTATGCTTCAGATTACACTTATTTGGCTCTTCACAGTCCGAGGCCACTCGTCCTGATATTACCCCCTCAACTTCCCGGTCGTTAAAACGCAAGAAGGTAGCATCCGAGTCTTCCAGTGACGATGACGTTCCCTTAGCCTCTTCACCTGCTAAGAAAGCGCCACCCAAGCGCGTCAATGGCACAGCCAAATCGCGCATGACCAAAGTTGAGGATATTGATAGCGGTGACGACACTGTCCACCTCAATGGAACAGGGAAGCGTGCACCTGCCAATGGAAAGGCTCGGAATCCTCCCAGGAAGAAGGTCAGAGAGGAAACTCCAACCTCGGATGATGAAAAGCCGCCAGCTCCAAAGAAGGCCCCTGCTTCCCGTAAGCGAAAGCTCAAAGTGGAAGACGAGGAGGATCAGCCGAAGAAACCCAAGTTTCAATCTCGCTCAAAAAAGGTGAAACAAGAAGAGGTTTCAGACACGGGGGCTCCGCAACCGGGGAAGCGGTCAAACAAGTCTTTGAACAAGAGCGAAGAAAATGTTTCTTCGCAGCCCAAGGGGAAGAAGAAAGAAGAAAAGGAAGAGGAGGAAGAAGAGGTGTATAAGTGGTGGTCCTCGGAAAACCCAAATGGTGATGGGTCCATTAAGTGGCAGACGCTCGAGCACAACGGCGTGATATTTCCTCCTCCTTACGAACCTCTACCTTCGCATGTGAAGATGAAGTACAATGGTATGCTTCTCGTTGAATCGATTAGGGTGAATTGTAAATGTATTCTTTTGTTCAGGCAAGGAGGTTGATTTGCCTCCCGCGTCTGAGGAAGTTGCTGGCTTCTTTGCGGCAATGTTGGAGACTGATCACGCGAAAGACGTAACCTTCCAAAAGAACTTTTTCGAAGACTGGAGGAAGGTCTTGACGGAGCATCCACCTGTTAGTGGAATGATCATGCTCGCGCGCCACATCCACTGATGATTTTACAGCGAAACAATATTAGTATTACAGATTTTGATTCGTGTGACTTTAGGCCTATGTTTGAATACATTGAGGCCGAAAAGGCCAAGAAGAAAGCTTTGAGCGCTGCTGAGAAGAAGGCGTTGAAGAAAACAAAGGAAGAGATGGAGGCGAAATACATGACATGCCTTCTTGATGGACGTAAAGAGAAGGTTGGGAACTTTAGAGTCGAACCACCAGGGCTGTTCCGAGGCCGTGGCGAACATCCAAAGAAGGGCGCTCTCAAGGTACGATCATTGTTATTGATAAGAAAGCGATGGTGTGCTTAACAACGCTTTAGCTGCGTGTGCGCCCAGAGGACATTATACTGAATATCGGTGCAAATGCTCCGGTTCCCGTACCAAATGCACCTGGGCAGTGGAAGGGAATTATCCACGATAACACGGTGACTTGGCTTGCGAATTGGATAGAAAATGTAAATGGCAACCACAAATATGTCTTCCTGGCTGCCGGCAGCACGCTCAAAGGCCAGAGTGACATGCAGAAGTTCGAGAAAGCCCGCGAACTCAAGGTGAGCATTCTTCCATCCCTTATACTATACACATGCTCACTTTTTTGTAGGACCACGTCGATCGCATACGACAGAACTATACTCGCGATCTCAAGTCTAAGGTGATGGCAGAGCGTCAACGGGCGACTGCTATGTATTTCATTGATAAACTTGCTCTGAGAGCCGGCAATGAAAAAGGAGAGGACGAAGCGGATACCGTTGGTTGCTGTTCGCTGCGCTGCGAACATGTTACGTTGGAGGCTCCAGATTACATTGTCTTCGATTTCCTTGGTAAAGACTCGATCCGGTATTACAATCGCGTTCAGGTGGATGCTCAGATATTCAAGAATGTACGAATATTCAAGGAGAACAAGAACGAAGATGATAACCTCTTTGACCGCGTGACGGTAAGAATTACTTTGTCCTCGATCCTTCAGAGTACCGAACCTCGCCCTAGACAAGTTCGCTGAACAAACACCTGAACTCTGAAATGAAGGGGTTAACGGCCAAAGTCTTTCGTACATTCAACGCATCAATCACCTTCCAACGCCTCCTGGACGAAGAAAAAGATAAACTAGAGGGAACGTCGCTGCAGGAAAAACTGAATGCATACAATAAGGCAAATCGATGGGTAGCTATTCTTTGTAACCATCAGAGGAGTGTGCCAAAGACGCATGACCAAACCATGGAGAAAATGCGCAACAAGGTATGCAACGACATGTCGTCCCAACGCGACCCTGACAAAGTAATGTTCCTAGCACCGTGCCTTCAAGTATGATCGGATGAAGCTCCGACACACATTATTTGCCATTGAACCGAAGTTTAAGAAGAAGGAGAAATATGCAGATGATGAGTCGGATCTTGATGACGAGTGGATCGAACAATATGAAGAGGAGTTGAAGGCAAAGGAAATTGAGAAGGCCGAAAAGAAGTTTGCTAAGGAGAATGAGAAGCTTGTAGAAGAGGGCAAAAGCCCGAACAAAGATTTGCTTCTCAAAGAACGGATAGAAGCTATAGAAGAAGATTTTAAGCGTTTAGAAAAGGAACGTGGCACGGGGAAGGCGACTCTGAAGAGAGACAAGCCTGTGGAGAAGATTGAAGAGGCTATTGAGAAAATAAGCGAGAAAATCAAGGCGTTCAAGCTTCAAATGGTTGACCGCGATGCTGGCAAAGAAGTTGCGCTGGGCACAAGGTGGGCCACAAGTTCAAGTCATGTTGGCAATGCTGATAGTCTGGTGCATTAAAATCAATTATTTAGACCCTCGGTTGGCCCTTGACTTGTTTCTGCGAAATGGCGTCGTGCTAATGTTGAGATAGTATCACAGCGGCCTGGTGCAAGGTTCATGATGTGCCGATTGAGAAGATATTTTCGAAGACGTTGCTGAATAAATGTAAGGTTCCTTGGTACTATTGAGACGGCAACTGACGTGTAGACAGTTCCTTGGGCTATGGAGGCAGATACGGAATGGAAGTTTTAGTTTTAGAAGTACATGCAGGGTTGTTTGTATGTAGCCGGAGCTTCGCGTGGTCAATCAAATCATGCCGTATAAATATTAGCTTCGTAATTGGCTCTTTCATTCCTTTCCCATGAGTTTTTCCCATTCAACCATCGCCTCCAGAACTACCTATGATGCGCTAGCCGTTGAATCCGGCGAGGAAACAGACGAGGACATTCTGACAGACTCGGTGGAAGCCCCAAGGTAGCCACGTACTACTTGTCGTATTTTCGGCTCTCATGTTCGCTTAGGCAACCTGAACTTCCTTCTAAGCCGTCCAAGTCTGCAATAAAAAGAGCACAAAAGCTCGCGCGCGAGGAGAGGAGGCAGCGCGGAAAGGTCTCAGCGAAGCAGAGCAAAACATCACTTTCCCCGCACGAGCCACAGCAAGGATCGGATGCATCGGCGGCTTCGGTTGAGACGCCATCATATGCGCTATCTGAACCGGACGCGAGTAAATCGTCCACTGTAATCACGACTTTTAACGATACATCACCAGCCGAGCAGAACGGTGAAGCACACGACCCAACGGAACATAATAAACAACCAATCCGAAGTCTACCGGGGCCGCCCGAGGTCGAAGGCGCCTTCAATCGAGCACCTTCCAAGAAGCCCAGTTCAATGGAATCTGTTGAACGCACAAAGCCCAAGATTACGGAGACTTCTGCTCCTCCTGTGCCAAATCCACAGGAAGCAGAGAAAAGTAAAAAGATGCAGAGTTTTCTGACCAGAACTCTTTGGACGTTCATAATGATAGGTGGTTTTATTGGTGCGTTCACTGTGCTTATTTCTCGCGTCACAATCTACAGCTAGTTTGCCAGGGTTATTGCTCTTGGGACATACCTACATGATTCTTCTGGTTATGCTTTGCCAAACATTGGTCTATCGCGAGGTTACGGCCTTGTTCTCGCTCAAGTCTACGACTTCAGGATCAAGTGATCCAGAACGTTTCAACGACAAGGATCCCTGGAGCAAAACACTTAATTGGTATTTCTTTGCTGTAACGAACTATTTCCTATATGGCGAAAGCATCATCTATTATTTCAAGGTGTGTTACGACATGATATGCGCAAAGCCCGATTGAACGGACGGTCAATAATAGCATGTAGTATTCGCCGATGCACAACTACTTCCATTCGCAACGAATCATCGTATGATCAGCTTCACCTTGTACACGATCGGATTTATGGGGTTTGTCATGTCATTGAAGAAAGGCTACCTCAAGCAACAATTCGGGCTATTCTGCTGGGTGCATATGAGCCTCTTACTGATCGTCGTATCGAGGTGATTTTCCTTCTTCCTTTGCAAGAGTATCTCCTGATGAATGAATAGTCATTTCATCATGAACAATATACTGGAAGGACTCATCTGGTTCTGGGTACCTGCATCACTTGTCATCTGCAACGATGTATTTGCCTATATATGTGGCATCACGCTCGGTCGCACTCCATTAATCAAATTATCGCCAAAAAAGACAGTCGAGGGCTTTGTCGGTGCATTCTGGTGTACGATCGTCTTTGGGGTACTATGGGGAACATATTTTATGCGATTCAACTACATGATCTGCCCTGTCCATGATCTCGGTGTGAACGCTTGGAGCTCCATCCAGTGCGAGCCTAACCCCATTTTTATATGGCGTGAGGTAGTGCTATGGAAGCCGTTGGCAACGTTATTCTCTGTTCTGGTATGTTGGCATACAACTTGTTACTCAGGATGGCATGCTGATGTCCCTGAAAGCTCGGTCGTCTCATCACGACCATCTCTTACGCGCCGTATCAGCTCCACCTACTTTTCATGTCATGTTTTGCATCTCTTGTTGCGCCGTTTGGTGGTTTCTTTGCTTCGGGCTTCAAGCGTGCTTTCAACATCAAGGACTTTGGACACAGCATTCCCGGCCATGGAGGCATGACTGATAGGATGGACTGCCAGTAAGTGTGGAACCGTCAGTGCCTTTTGCTTCATACTAATTGCATCAGGTTCTTGATGGGGGTTTTCACATACGTATATTACAGCAGCATAATTCGCGAGCATCACGTTACCGTTGGCAGCATTCTGCAAACCATCGTCAGCGGATTGACCCTGGACGAGCAGCTCGAACTGCTGGCTGATCTAAATAAGTATTTGTCAGGACAAGGTGTTATCATACCATGAAAGCACCCGGGCATTTCATTGTATGTATATTGCGCTCTTTATGGCACACGCGGAATGCTAGTTATCATATTTATGCAACCCCCTTCACAATGATCTACGGGTATAACATATTCGGTTACATAGCAATCCACATTGCAAGGCCCTGCCAGGACATGGCGGAGCGACCGATGGACGAAACAAACTGTCGCACAGTTACGCCCTTGGCATCACGGCCGTTGAGTGTTTGTAGAGAACACAGTTTGATATCGCCTCTGATGATGGGAATGGTGACACTCCAGCCACCCTCGGCGTTGCGTTGCAAAGGTATCTGAGAGTTATCGTGATGTAAGAAATACACGTGGTTATCCTCCTCAGCTGTAGACATGTGCTGGCATCGTTTGAAAATATGAAAGCTCGCTGGCTGCCCAAGACTGAGATATTTTGAAGCAGGTTGCAAAAACACTGGCGAAAGGTTAGCAGTATAGAAATCCTTGTACAGCTGCGGGCCTTCGGGAGCAAGTATGTAGTCTTGCCAAGAAACTGGGCCGCCTTCGTCCTCGGAGAGAAGCTGATAAGAAGGATCAGCTGGGTAATGCTGCCTGCCAAATTCAGCTGCAGGAGATGTGAAGAACCGTGGATTGAAACTCTGGGTATAGGTTGATCCATTGAGAAAGCCAGCTCCCCAACAGGAATCGATGAGGCGCCATTCCCCATCCATTAGGACGCAGTTCCATGCGTGGTTGCCGTTGTAAGGGGGAGCAGGCTGACCGGGAGCAAGGGCCTGGTATCCGTAGCCTTTCCCGTGTCCCCCAACTTTGAGCGCCTGCAACCTTGCACGTTCAGCAAGGTCGCAAAAGAGCCCTGCATACCCCTCACACACGGCGAGTCCGCTTGATAGAGTTTCGCCGGCGGACTGGCCACGAATGTTGCCAGATAGGAAGGAGACGGCGTCGTAGGCGATATTATGATGTAACCAGGTAAAGATCGCTCGGGCTTTTTCGGTTTCTGAAGAGTAAGGAGAGGTGAGGGAGTAGGAGAGCTCATCGAGAGACGTTACGGTATGTCGAGGGAACAGAGCGGCGTGGGCGTCGACAGTAGAAAAGTCGTAGCACTCGATGCAGGCGTCATCATGTGATGGCACTGGCACTGGTTCAGGAGGAGGAGTTGGTAGAGAAGGAGGGGGTGCCGGCAGGGACGGCGGGAGAGGTGGTATGCGGCGTCGCGCGGGCAGGGCAGGCTGCTGGCTGGATTTGAGTGGAGGTGGAGGTGGAGGGCGAGCAAGGAGTTTTGATTGGGGGCGGGTGTGGTGGGGAATGGGCGGAGGAGGGCCGGTGAGGGAGAGACCGGCCATCTGATCAGCGATGGTGGCGCTCTTGGCAGCTGGCGCAGCGACCGCACGGGCTCTGCGAGGCGGCGGCGGGGGAACAGGACGGCGAAGAGACATGGAAGTGCTGATAAAACCCCTTTTGTCATCTGGGCGTCCATCAAATCTCACTCATTCCAGCAGTAACGACCAGAAACGCATTGTCGGACATGTGTTAAGTACACGATGAATAGAGGTATGGGATACGTATCGCCTCCAGCAGCGTTTATGATCTTGGCTTCTCCTATGGCGGCGAATCAGCCAGGCAATTCCCTCTATCGTCAAGCCACTAACCTTCTTTTCCTTCCACAGAGCAAGAAGACCCACTCCAGATACTTTCACAACCTTGAACCGAACTCCGGGGATATCACCCTTGGCTTTGCCCCGACGACCGAAGCCTGAGATGAGCACCTCATCGTTCTCATCAACAAAGTTGAGGCAACCGTCGTTCTGCCGCACATGGGCATCATTCACACAAAGTATGAACCATGCACTCACCGGCACGAAAGCGGTCACTTTTTTGCCGTTTTTGATCAGCTGCACACGTACACACTTGCGGATGGCAGAGTTGGGCTGTTTTGCCTCGACGCCGACCTTCTCGAGGACAATGCCTTTGGCATGGGAGGAGCCTCCTGTCGGCGAGGTCTTGTAGATGTTACCCAACGCACGCTTTTTGTAGCCTTTGTCTGCCTGCAGGATGAAGGTCTATTCGGTGAGGCAATAAGATAGAGGCAGTTGGACGAACCCAGCGGTTTTCACGACGGGACGTGCGGAGCTTGCGTGCTGCTTGAAGTCCACGGGGTTTGTTTGCTGAAGAGACCTTAGCATGGGGTAGCTTCGTGAAGAGATGGATACGTACAGCCCATACTTGCGGTTGGCGAGCGTGAATTGGTGGATCGTCAGATGGCGTCGCAGAACCTTAATTCCAAAACTGTACCAGTCCTCGGCATTTGCCGTCAGCACGTGATCACCTCCGTATGTTGCTTCGTTGGACGCGTCTTCATCACCGAACCTTCTCTGTCCTCCACGACCTCACCAACCGCGGCTTCATCCAAGATGTTACACGCCCGCATGCATTTGAAGCCGCCATCAGGCTTGCACCTCGCACAGTATATGCGGGCATCGACCCAACTGCCCCGTCTCTTCATATCGGACACCTGATTCCACTCATGTGTCTATTCCACTTCCAGCTGTATGGCCACACTATCATCCCGCTCGTAAGTGAACTTCTGTCCCTTCAGCAATTCCTTGACTTTTCACAGATAGGCGGCGCAACAGGCCGCATTGGAGACCCGTCTGGTCGTAGCAGTGAGCGGCAGCTAGCAGACATTCAGCATGTCCAAGACAACGTCTCAAGCTTGTCTAGAAGCGTACACAAATTTTTCACGCGTACTTCTGACTATGCGTTACGCAGGCTTGCAAATTTCTCTTCTGCTCCTGCGCAACTCACAGTCCTAAGCAATCTCGATTGGCACCAAGATTTCACCATGCTCGACTTTTTACGCATCGTTGGTATACATGCTCGTGTCAATGCTATGATTAGCAGGGAAAGTGTCAAAGCACGCCTCAACTCTCAGCAAGGCATCTCTTTCACCGAATTCACATACCAGCTGCTCCAAGCCTACGACTTTTACCACTTGCACAAGCACCACGGTTGTTCAATACAAATTGGTGGCTCAGACCAGTGGGGAAATATCGTAGCTGGGTTGGAGCTCATTGCCCGCCTGGAGGGCAAAACAGCTACGCCTCACGAAGGAACTCTCGACGTGTTTGGCGTAACTACGCCACTGTTGACCACGTCCACTGGCGAAAAATTTGGGAAAAGTGCCGGAAATGCTATTTGGCTTGATTCAGATTTGACCAGTGTGTTTGACTTCTACCAGGTACGTAGCAGATCAGAATCATTGTCTTTTCTCCCCACAGATACCCTCCCTAGTACTTTGTCAAAGTGACGGACACAGACGTTGAGAAGTATCTAAAGATGTTCACGCTGCTGCCCTTACCTGAAATTGCGGAAATAGTTTTGACGCACGAGGTTTGCATGCTTTTCAATTTCCTATCTTCCTTCTCAATATGCCAGCCTTCAGTCACAGCCAGAGAAACGAATAGCTCAACGTCACCTAGCAGCTGAAGTGACAGAAATGATTCACGGACGTACGTGACAATCATATTCACTCTCGCTTGCCAACCTCGTGAGACAGGCGAGGGACTAGTCCATGCTGAAACCATGACCAAGTTGCTTTTTGACTCTGATTATTGTACCATGCAAGCAGACCATGTGATCGGTGCACTCAAGAACGATCCTCGTCTGGTCTTGGTTGATGAATATGACATGTTCCACACACCACTTGCCAAGTTGGCCGCTAGCCACGGCCTTGTTGCTTCCAACTGTAAGTCGTGCCTGCAACTTTTTATATCAATCCTCATGTCCTTCAGCTGCAGCAAGGAAATTGATGCAAGCTCGTGGTCTATACCTCAATAACTCGCCTGTTGACGACGTCTATTTTACTCTGACGAGACGATACCTCATTGACGACAGGATGGTTATTATTCGTGCTGGCAAGGATAAGCTAATCGTATTAGCCCTAAATCCAAGTGCACGACAAGCGTAGAATTTTCTGTCTGATAGAGTCCATGGCGATAATTAATCCTGATCCAGCCAATATCTACCCGCCATGCGCCCATATATATGATTAATCGATGCGAATAGAACTGTAAATTCTGCGAACCGCCCAATAAGATGCTAAAAAGCCAATGGTGCCTGGCAATGGGCTATCAAGATTATTCTTTCTTGGATCCAAACGTGTATACGTACCCGTGACAAGGAAATTCAAGAGCACCAACAAGAATAGATAGCCAAGGTATAGCACAACTCCTGATAGAGAGTTAAGTGATAAGCGGGACGCCCAGTAGAAGAGTCCATAGCATAGGACCCAAAATGCGCTGCCGCCTCCAACCATAAAGGATCTCCAGTGCCAACTAAGCGATGGAAAAAAAAATTAGCACGAACCAACCTTTGCTTCCATTGCTTACCGGTACTCTTCAGCGCAAAGGTTGAAGTATGTGAACAAGATCGAAACAGTCGCCACAGTAAGAGCGACCACCACAGCGGTTAGCGCTACGAAACCAAAGGCATAATAGGCCCGCGATGCAAACAAGCTCGACATGATAAAGTACAGCTCAACAAATGCAGCACCTAATAAATTGTTAGTGACAAAATGAAACGACAAGAATCAGCCTACCAAAGGGCAGTATACCGGCTAGAATTGATGCGATCTAGAAAGATAATGACATCAAACACTTTTGAATGCCAAACCATACGATTTACCCATGGACTGAGATATTTTGGGGTAGGAGGGATTTGACGAGGTATCTGATTGACGCGGACGGGGTGCCTCATAGCCTGGATGACCAGTCAAATCTCCAGATATGAATGTTGGCTTATAACATACACCGTGCTTGGAACCGAAGTACGCCCCAATGGCAGACAAGGGAGCCGAAATGCCAAACCACAACAGAACAATCAGGAGCATCGTCCCTACAAGCAATGAGGGACATTACTCTCTTCAGGTATATACCTTACCGAACGGGACAGCGCCTGAGGAACCTGCAATAAGCAGGAAAAAATTTAGGCAGAAAACGACCGTGAAGATGATTCTACACAGATCATTCAGTGTTCATGCCAAAGTAACTTGTAACTCACGTAGGCAGAATAGTCGCAGTGAAGAAAGCATTCTTTCGACGGTCTGTTCCGCCCAAGGTAGCATATACACGACTCGAGGCGTATCCTCCAATACTGTTACGGTGTCGGGACCCGAAATTGATAACATCACTGGAACTCACCTTCCGAAAAACGACCAGCAAACCATCATGACTGTAGCTAGCGATCCACGATTGGAAGGTGAGAGGAAACCCAACAAAGCAAATACTAAACACCGAATGAGAAAGGCAGGACAGGACACAGAGAAAAGGCATACTGAGCGTGATAATGACCATCGCCCACAACTGAGCGCCATTACCCACCATAACTGACAGAACAATAGGATGTCCTGGTGTCCGGAAAACTTCGCCATGAACGAGCTTCCAGCCCCAGTCTTCTTGAATATCCTCCTATAAAACTATCAAGTAGGGATCAAACCTTGACTGTACAAGTCTTACACTGAGGTCAATCGTATTGTAGCGATTTATCTGGAAGAGAGAGCATCAGTTCCAACTAGCGCAGAAACAATTTTCGGTGCACATCTCGGGAGACGCTTCTTAGTAATATCATGGACACCATTATGCATAGAAAAACGACGATGGCAAGTGAGTTGATTAAGCTAAACCAATGAATTTTTGGATCGAAAATGTGCAAGTAGTTGTCCCATCTTGTAGCCTGTAATAATGGTCACTGGTTGGATTCAGTGGATGCAAGACATTCCGTACCCAAGGCGTATCAGATTCCTGGTGAGGGTGGTGGATAAAAATGAAAAGTAGGCCGATGACATAACAACTCACATTCCACATGACACGGTAAGTATACCTGACTGTCTGTGTCCCGTCCTCGCTAAGACGCAAAGGCCTAGGACTTGTCGTCTCGCATGTGGCAGGTCCAGTTTGCGAGCCACCGATGCTTGAACAGGGATAAGAAATCGGGAGGTAGCACCGGCAATCATTGCCCACACCTGTACGGCCACAAAAGGACACCAACGACGCGATACGTGTCCGGCGAAGGTCTATGATACCTGGTACATTGCGTCAATAAGTGTATTGTCTAGTCATAGGTAGAACATACCTTAGCACAATGTCATAGTGGTTGTTGAGCGCTGGCCGATTTTCAAATACACCTTCATTGTCGCCCAGGTTGAAGCCCATGTCAAAGAACAAATCGCCTGTTCTTGTGTCCTTCTTCATCTCAGCAGCAGGGAGACCGTCAATGAGCCAGTTTAAAGCGTAGTCTTCTCTTATTCTGTCATTAATAAATTTGGCATCCTCTCCCCTAACGTCGTCTACAGTGCAAAGAGTCTTGCACTTATTATTATCCTCCAGCATTTTAATCTACGCAATGAATGTTGACTAGACGAAATCAAAGGGCATATCACTCACGTCATACGGAGAGTTGAATATTCTATCTCCAAACAGAATGGAACCTAGTGACTCGGGCTGTTCCTTTGGCCCCCCCTTGGGGTGGCAAAAGCGGAATTTTGGATGATAGTAATCGTCTGAACGCGCGTGAACATAAGCATAAGTTGCGCCCAAGGACGGAATGAAGGCTCACAGTTGATGAGAGATTTCTGCGAGTGGGATAACCGAGTTAGAGTTACTTTGAGGGATGCGTGCAACATACGAGTTTTGCATCCTCCTTCCCCGCCATCATGGGAGTAAGTGCGTTTACGAAAAGTTCGACCTTTTCACCTATATGATAATCATGCGGGGCAGCACCTGGGAGATAGAATGCCAGAGACGGGGCTAAGAAGGCAGCCGCGACGATGAGAGCCGCGTGCATGGTAGTTGATGTCACGGTTGCGAACACCGCTGGCCAACCTAATGGCGATGCAATTTCAGGTCATTGCGAAATGCAAGACGACAAAGGCCCGCGTATCCAGGATGATTCTACCCCGTGCATTGAATGCCATTGCCCCATCTCCAGCACACTAACTAGCTCGTAGATGGAACAACCATGCTCCCCACTTTCATGCCCGTCGGTACTCAGGCAGCAATCAAGGGCCTGACTCCAGAGCAAGTAGAGGCGCTGGGTATCACCCTCATCCTCAACAACACGTACCATCTCAATCTGCGACCCGGACTCCAGGTGCTGGGATGCATGCGGAGGTGCACACAACTTTCAAGGATGGAATCACAATCTATTGACTGTACGCCAAGACATACGACGACCTAGTCATATCCCTCATGCAGCAGATCCCAGGATAGTGGTGGTTTCCAATTGGTTTCACTCAGCAAATTCACAAAAATAACAGAAGAAGGAGCTCTCTTCAGCAGCCCATTTACAGGAGATCCAACGATGCTAACGGTGGGTAGACATTACTTTGTCATCTCGACCCCTCATCTTCAAAAGCCTGAAGAAAGCATTTCAATACAACATACGATTGGCGCAGATATTATTATGCAATTAGACGACGTAGGTGCGAGGTTTCTGCTGTCTTGGGATAGGAACATTCGCTGACATATATTAGTATCGAGCCTGACAGTTGGACCACGCGTCAAAGAGGCAATGGAACGTTCTGTCCGATGGCTTGACCGATGCGTAGCCCAACACGAACGTTCGGGTAAGCAAGCAACCCAGAACCTTTTTGCAATCGTGCAGGGAGGATTGGACCCGCATCTCCGTGATCAATGCTTGGATGAAATGATTCAGAGGAAAGGCAAAGTAGCAGGCTATGCCATCGGTGGGCTAAGTGGTGGGGAGGAAAAAGGTACGAAACGCGAACAATCTTAGACATTGACTTAATGGCACTTGTAGATATTTTTTGGCGTATGTACGTCAATTTGGTGCGCATCGTCAGGCACTTCTAGTCGCTACGTACATGTTTTAGCATCAAGCAATGCACTGACAAACTACCGGAAGACCGTAGGCGCATGAGAATTCGTCTATGGCGAGTACTGATGTTTAGCAGGTCCACGGTATTCGATGGGTATCGGATTTGCCGAAGGTAGCTCTCCCCCCCCCCCCCCCTAAAAAAAAAGGAATGTTTCGTAGGGAATTAACGAGCATGTGTCAGATCTTTTGGTATGCGTGGCGTTAGGGGTCGATATGGTGATTGATATCAGTATGGATGCATACCAAGGCTAAGTGATTTTCTCATTCCAAGGCCGATTGTGTATTCCCGACCCGTACGGCTCGTTTTGGCGTTGCCTTGACACACAAAGGGCCTCTTAACCTCAGTAAGTGCTACGGTGATGAAGTGGAGCGTACTTGACTGGGGCGCTAGAGCTTAGCAAACATGCAAATGACTTGAGGCCGATAGACGAGTCGTGCCCCTGCCCCACCTGCACAGATAAGACATCCCGAGCTATTTTGCACCATACGGTGACACTGGAGACTACTGCAGCCCACGGTATATGCCTACAAAGACCCGCATGTCTCGTTTACTTGACACGCACACAGCCTTAACCTTGCATAACATAACATTTCAAGCTCAAATCATGGGTCGTGCGAGAGCCGCTATTGTTGCGGGAACATTTCCGGAATTTCTACGGTCGTTTTTTGCTCACTATTTTGGTGATGCAGGCTACCCTGGATGGTGTGTCAACGCCTTACGAAGTGTTGGTGTTGATCTACTCGAGAATGCTCCAAACGCAAAGGTCGTATCAGGTACTGGGGCAAAGTGGGAATATGTCGTCGAATGAGTTGTATGTACTATTGGAGCTATGTAACATACAACTTCAGCGCCTCTTTTTTCTGCTCGGGCGAGCGTTCTTGGCTTTCCTGTGCTCTTTCATTTTCCTCGTCTTCCTAATCTGGTCTACGGTTTTGAGTTCCGACTTAACCTGGCCATACGGTTTGCCCCCATATCGCGAACGACCCTTCTTACTCGGCGAAGACACGACGTCATGGCCATCTTCGTGTTTCTTCATCTGGCGCGTCTTCCGGTCATAATCGGAGCGCAATTTGTCCAGAGGCTTTGCAAGTGTTATCTTTGTATGCTTGAATTGCCTCCCACACAAACTTGTACCTGGTCGACTTGTGTTTTCCTCCTGTCCCACCTGGGGTAGGCTAACGCGAGTCTTGGACTTCCATTCGTCATACCTACCACTTCGGTATGTGGCAGGCAATTTTTTTCCACTCTCTGTTTTCACTAGTTTTATGTTGTCGGCGCCAGCGCCGTCTCCTTGAATAAATTTCTTCTTTTTCTTGTCCCAAGTTAGCAGCCGTTTTTTCTTTTCCCGTCTGGTCTCGTCTCCAGCTAGGTCGAATGTCGCACTACGTGCTTGCTCCGCAAACGAGGCACCGTCTGTCAGTGAGTAACTGGAAAGACATTAACATTAACGATCATTAGGGTTAAAAATGACATGTACCCCTTCTCCGTTTGTGCATCCTTCTTGTAATGGGACATGTAGAACTCTGGGTCCCTAAATGAGTGGTTTTTTCCCAAAGTATCAAACACAGCCTGCATATGCCTTAGTGCAATTCATTCCGAGTTTGGAGCTTCTCTCTCACCGCTATCTCGTCTTCGTCAGCCATTTTAAGCTCTTGATCGGATCCTTCATGGTCCTCGCTCTCGTCAGCTCGCTTATGCACCGCAAGTCCAATAGCTCTTTGCCGAGACTTGCCTAATGCCTTTCTGCGCTCTTTCATTAAAGCCGCCGTAGACGAGTTATTTTTAGATCCGACTTCAAATATCGTTTCCGAGGGACGGAATGAGTTGACTGCCGAAAGTAATGTATTTCTCGCCTCCTCTATCTTCCGCTTTTCATTGATATCAACACCTCTAAGAAGCACAGGATTTGTCAAGGCCCAATCTGAGTCCTTCATCATTTCCTTTGCGCGTTTGTAGCTTTGTGGACTAGCTTTTCCTTTACTGCGTTCGTACATAGCATGGCCCCTTTTCATCACATCTCTGAGAGAAGAGAGGGAATGGTTCACGTCGTCGAGGGACCTCACGTATTCGACATCTTCGTCGATCTTGCTTTGTTCAAACCCGCCCAGAACTAATGAATCAATATATCCGCGGTCTCCCTTTTCTATCACGTCGTTCCTTAACGGCCTGCCTAGAAAGAGCTGCAGATCCAAAAGATAAGGAAGCTCATTGTTAGTGATGAAAGACCACGCCCATCCTTGCCGGCCTGCTCGAGCGGTTCGCCCCACTCGGTGTACGAATACCCGAGCACCATGAGGAAAGTCATAGTTGATGACGTTTTCCAATACCGGGATATCTATTCCCCGGGCCGCGACGTCCGTCACTACTAGCAGATTTGACAAACCTCTGCGGAATCTGTCCATTTGCTGTGTTCGGGCCGCCTGGTCTAGTGATCCATAAATATGCGAGACAGAATATCCGGCAGTGGTAAGCAGGGTATTGAGATATTCTACATGGTGTTTTGTGGCTGTAAATATCAGGGTTTGATGCGGCGCCGTAACTTGTTCCGAGTGTTTCAGTTTGCCTTTTCCCTTGGTGCCTTTTTCATCTGTGGTGGCATCTTCAAGCCGACGGTTGATAGGGACTTTGATAGCGTCTCGCAAAAGATTCAAGAGGCAAGCATCCTTCTCAGTTTGCCTGACAGAGAAGAATGCCATCCGCAAATCTGAGCTAATCTTGCTTTCGGCATCTAAACGAACCAGTTTGGGATTCTGCAGACCGGCCTTTGCAAATTCCACTAGCGACTTGGGCAGTGTTGCTGACAAAAGTACAGTTTGCCGTGTTGATGGCAGGCGGTGAAGGATCTCATCGAGGGCGGTGTCAAATCCCATCTCGAACAACCGATCCGCTTCGTCGAACACGACGTATTGAATGGACTTGAGGTCTAAATTCATTTCTACAATTAGGTGCAGCAACCGGCCCGGAGTGGCTATGATACTGAATGCATGGAATATGTGAGATGAACAGGTGAGAAGAAACGTTGACATACACGTCTGGATTGTTGGAGATCATTTCAAACTGTTCGTCCATTCCTTCACCGCCTACAACGAGGCCCCATCTAAGATTCTGTCCCTTTTGTACATCGTCATTCTTATCTCCGGCGTGTGATGCTTGGGATGAATGCCAGCCGCGTGCCAGTTCTTTCCCGACCTTGAGAATTTGTAATGCAAGCTCCCGTGTTGGAAGCAGAATCAATGCTCTTGCACCAAATGTGGTCGAGTGAAGTCCGTTTAATCGTTGGACCAGGGGGATCATGTAAGCCAGCGACTTTCCGGAGCCGGTACGCGCCATTCCGACGAGATCCCTGGGTGGGTTTGCGAGAAGGACAGGGATGGATAGCCGCTGAATAGGCGTTGGTATCCGATAGCCTTGCAGAGTTAGAGAACGAAGTAGCGAGGGATGCAGGCCTGAAAGACATGTGAGTTGGGTGCAAGCGATAAGCGCTTGACAGACCCATGCTCTGGAAACTGCCTCCGCCTACTTCGCCTTTTGCAAATTTTGCCTTGCCCTTTGAATTTTTCACGACCAGAGTACCAGCCTTGATGTCGCGCTTTGAGATGGATGCATGGATAAAGCTTCTGAGTTCGTCGTCGTCATCCTCGTCGTCGAGATCAGTATCCAATCGCAAGCGCTTGGGGCAGAGGGAGGAGTCGTGCGCGGACATTGCCGAGTTCGTGGCACTGCCCGTGTGGCTGAGAGGTATATAAGCCACCGCATCTCTGCAGTTCCCCCCAACGATCCAACGACCCTCATGAAGCTTTTCCTCCTTTTTCTTCTTTCTTTCTTCGCCTTCGTCTCCTCTCTTCCGCTTTCCGTTCGCGATGTTTACGACCCGCCAGTCCTCTACCCCAACAGTCACACTGTATGGGTCATCGGACAGAAACACAAGGTTGTCTGGTTCGTGTAGGCTTGCGGAACAACTATCCATGCCTGACTCTCGTCGCAGGGACACATCCAACCCCCCACAACAAATAACTAATAAAATCGGTCAAATCTATCTGAGAACGGCAGACATGACTCTCATGGACCGTATGTATTTCCACCCTTGCGCTGGCATATGATCTGATCGGTACGCCAGACCCTCTGGCATCGAATTTCAATATCATGCGAGGCCACATGGAGGTCACTGTCCCTCACGTTAAACCAGGCCTATATCGCATCGTCCGTAAGTAATATGGGTGCTCACATATCCCGGTTTGCTAATAATACTTTCCAAGTGTTTGGCGACTCTGGTAACTGGAGCTCCGAGTTCCGCATCGTTTCCCGGAAGGACTCTACCCAGGGAAATTCATCATCTGATGATTCCAATTAACGACTTTCAGGATTTTTTCACGACTGCATGAATCGGACTATGTACTAAGAAAAAGAATCGGACTAATCGGACTGACCGGACAGATTGGACTCCTTATGATACTTGCAATGTAACCATAGTCTTTATTATCGTGTACCATAGACTTGTAGTACTTCAAGCACCGTTACCGTTGGTTTCTCATGACTCGGTCAGAATAGGTCAGAATGCGGCTTCTCGCCCCCTGTTGCTAGGCTGCGTGTCCAGGGACAACTGCTCGACACGAGGTCACCATGTCCGATTCATCGTAGGCGTTTCAAATCCGCCGTGAAGTCGCATGCGTTGATGAGGATGCACTTGTGGTCTTGGTCGACGCATGTCGCTTGACTTCCGGCCCACCCGCACTTGGGGCACGCAGGCGACTGGTACTGCTTGGAGCCCCTACCTCTGCTATCAGAGTAACCATTTGGCTTTCTTGAAGGCGTTACCTACCTGCCCTTTTCACTCCTCGGACCGAGGCCCTGGTGCCTCGCACGCCTCTAACGGCACCTCTCGCTGCCAATCGTTCTTGATGTTCTCGTTCCATCTGTTCTTTCTGCTCCCTTTCTAGACGTTCTCTTTCCTCGCGCTCACGTTGTTCCCGCTCCCGCTGTTCTTCTGCTTCTCGACGTGCCTTTTCCAGGGCTTCTCTCCGCTCCCGCTGCAGTTGCTCTTCATCCTGTGAGAAGATGAGAAATGTTTTGTGATGGATCATATGGTGAACAGTTTACCGCATCGGCACCCATCCATTGCTCATCCAAAATCAAACGTGAATATTCCTCAGATTCAGATAGGATGTCAATGTACTTGTTCAGCAGAGCGTCCGTCTCCTTGAGTTGAGTGGCCACGCGCTAGCCGCGGATTCAGACCGATACGGACAAAACGGACAAAAGCGCCCCCTCACACCTCATTTGCAGAACCGGATTCTTCCAGCGCCTCGTGAATGAGTGCAAAAGCAGAGTTGAGTTTCTTTAATATGAACAGATCGCTCCGTAGTTTCTCCTCTCTCTGCTTTCCGGCCAGTTGCCGCTTCGGTTCGGACGAGAGTGGAAGGATTTCGTTTCCTGATGTGTCTCCGTCACTTGTAGGCTTTCCAGGCGTGGTTGGCCCAGCGAGAAGAGTGAAGGGTTTGCTAAATAAGGAGGATGATCCATCTGTGATGGAAAGCTCGGACAGTGATAGGTCGTCGACGCCGGTGGCCGTATTCGAGTAGGATGAGCCTGAGTGAAGCACCAGCGGCGATTCTGAGAGAAGATGCGAGCCAGAGACAGTAGGCAGAGAAAAGTCATCTGAATCGTCCATTGTGTTCAGTATCAAAAACGCGCCCACGTGACACAAATATCCAAAGCCACTTTAATGTCTCCGAAAAAGCATACTACTCCCCCCCTCATTACACGCTCCGAGTGCTGGCGATGGACGCCTAGAATTGACTAATCTTCAGCTCAGCGCGTCCGTCTTGATCGCATCCACTCTCTTACCCGGTCAATGGAAAATATGCCTTCTTTGCCATAGGCGACCTGGGGTCCATTCGCTCGTCATACAAGGTTTGATGTGACATATGCATATCAGTGAAAGCGTCTGAAAGCATTTTGCCAGGTGACACCTCACCGTCCATGGCACGGTTGCAATGGAGGCATCTGTGATGTGCTATTTTCTCCGCGCAATCTTTGCAGACCACGGCACTCTCATCAGTCTTATTATACCTTTGTGTGCTTGAGACAACAGGTGAGTGTACGCGTGACTGCGAGCGACGCAAGGGCGTCATGTTGGTGGCGATGTCTAGCCCAAAGCTTATTTTGGGGGTGCAAAGAGGCGTCAGGGATCGGTTGCTCTTTGCTGGTGACGACGATGGATCTAATTCAAGCATACTAGGATAAGACCCGAGTCCTGAAGGCGTATGGACACTCGCGGCGTATTCTACTGATGGCGCGTATCTTGGCGATGTGTTCCTTGGAGAGCTTGCTAGTCTTCCCTGACGCCCGCCTTCCAGCCTAAAGCTATAATCGACATAGGACAAATCTGAATTTGCTCGCCTAACAGGGCTATTGTTAGGTGATTGCGTAGCCGATGCAATCGCATGCGAATGTGACCGACGTGGCGTAGAAGGAGCCGAGGGTAGTTCTTGACATGAACCACATGACGATTTGGGATGCACAGCAGAGCCAGAGTTCACGATTTTCACCTTGCCTTTAGCGCATCCTTCCATAAAGGCACGCAGAGCTTCCTCTTCGGTCGGAAAACTCTGGTGTTGCGCTCCGGACACGCCTGTAACAAGTGGCGCAACTTCAAGCCTGTAACCGCGATAGACATGACTCAGGAGGCACTGCTTTGACAGTTCAGTGATACTGGAATCGCTTACCAGTTGGAAAATACTCCCACCGCTTTACCCACAATGACAACATACCACTTCTTAGTACCCATAATTGGATCGTTGAACGTTGAACGTTGAACGTCAAAAAGTTAGCAAGCTGAGTTCCTCTCGCCAAGTTCGCAAGTTCGCTGGAATGCGGACGGACTTGCTCCGAGAAAATTCACTTGTTTTTCTTGGTTGACTTTGAATCGGCTATCGTTAGTACGTCATTCTCTGAATATTTCTCACCCTGCGTTAACTACAGCCCTTTGTAGTTAGTCTCGAAGGTAACCACCCTGTTCTGCTCACCATTCGCCCCACATGTGACCGACTCAGGTCCTGCGTAAAAATCAATGCTTTAAATATTCTTCATGGGATGCAAGTAGTCAGCTGTCTCCTCTGCCATGCACACCACCGCAGCAGCTACATTACAAGATGGTACTGAGTTTACCTATGTAGACAGTGGTCCAATTGAAGACAATCCACTATACACCACTATCGTTTTCTTGCACGGTAGTGCTTTCAATGGCCGTACGTCCGAGTCAGTCCCGACAGAGAAATCACTCATTTATGCTTCTAGGAACGTTTGAGAAAATTCATCCACTGGCGGCCAAGTACGGACTCCGTACCATCGCCATCCAGCGCAAGGATTACGCCGGTTCCACTCGGTTCACTGAGCAAGAACTAGATGATCTTAGAATTGGTCGCAAGATATTCCTTGATCGATTAGCTGTTGAAGTGGCACACCTCTTGAAATACCTCATATCGGAGCTCGGGATCCCAAAGATCAGCCAGGATGGTAAGGGTGGTGTTGTCCTTCTTGGATGGTCGATGGGAACATCGACAGCCATTACTATATTCAAAGATCTCAATGTGGTTCTGCCCGAACTGCATGATTTCTTGGTGCCTTTCATGAAAAATCTAGTTCTCTTCGGTGAGTTGTAAACCTTACATAGCAATACAGTCTTTTCAACTATAGTCCGCAGATCCACCATATCTATCTTTTGGGATGGATTTGCCTTCAGACGTCAGATTATACAACCCTTGGCTAGACCCTGAACCAACCACAGCCGAAGAACGTTATGGCATATTCTTGGCATGGGTATCATCCTACGCCAAAGTTCCCAAGTTCGATGATTGGTACCAGTCAGGAGATATCAATGCACTGGACGGGCGCAAGCGGGCGGATCATGCGTCCGTTGATAACTGGTCGACAAAAGAATTGGAATACATGTGCGAACCCGAGACTGCGGCCCGGTGTGAGTTTCCCATGTAAGTACTCTGTGGTGCGACGGTTCGTCAATGAGGTTAACCTTTGTGTACAGGTACATGCCACCAATGCAAAAACGCCTTCGGGAGTTGGCGCAGTGCGTCCTTTTTGGGGGGACCAATGGTTCGGCCGCTTTCCCTGCTGTCCCTGTGACTCACATAATAGCCGGTCGTTCGTGTTGGCAATGCATGTGGGGATCCTACATGACGAAGAAAATGTATGAGGATAGCTTATGTGAAGGTAAATCTTTTCGCCCTATGAAGTTTGTAGTGATGGATGAGGCCAATCACTTTGTAAGTCGAAAGACTTAGCATCCATTCCGATGGACTCAATGGTTTACAATAGATTCACACCGATTCCCCAGACGACCTCCTGAAGGCTATTATTGATGGTACTCACTTGTAAAACAAAATGATTATTGATTATGTATATATGTAACTTTACTGTTGATGCAGACAAGCTCTGATGTGAAATCCAATGAACCTAAATGGTATGCAAACAACTGAAGTGTAAGGTGTAATGGTCATCTATATACGCGAACCGTGAGCATTGCTCAAGATGGTGCAAAATCATACGGCTGTGTAACCACTACGACTCGATCTTCGTGCTCCGACATCTGAGCACATAGATGGGATACAACGTCACGCAGCATATATGGGACTTCTTGCCAAAAATCCCGGTGCCTGGGGCAGAGATGTTAATAGGTGAGGGAAAGCGGCATGATTCAACTTACGGTATGAGGTCATAGCCTGTTGCTCCGTACATCGAGTAATTATAGTAGGTGCCCAGGGCGAAGTAGAAAAGAAGAGCAAGTATGAGTCTTGAATAGCGCCAAGTCAGGGTATGTTTTAGTGGCTATCGTATGAACGTACAGCAGGAAGAATCGCCCAATTCCACGCCCTACCCCATCAGCATTGTCATTTCCACCTTCCACGGGCTTTTCCACAGGCTTTTCTGCAGGCTTTTCTGCAGGCTTATCATGACCTGACGAAAAGCAGCCCGCTGGTGTGGTCCAGTTCACTATCAATTGTACACCATCGTAGGATGTAAACTCGGGAGAGTTGGCGGCGCTCGGATTACAGGTCAGAGTGATGTTCATGAACTGCTGCGTCATCGTAGAATTATTTGGATGTGGATACGTTGAGCCAGCAAACACTATCGACAGCGCCTTTGGTGCTGAATATCACGGTTAGTAATACGACGTAAGTAATAAAACCAGTGACTCACACTGGCTAACGGAATATGAAGCCTTTAGAGTCGATGCCTGTACTATCGGTATGACAGAAATGATACGGTCTTCTTTTCCTTCTTTTCGGTTGATTGTCGTTAGACATGTTCTCGTTCCCTTCGGACACTAATACTTCATTAGGCAAAAGTACCACAACAAAATTAACCGTACCTACTTGGTCATGCTCAGGCAGGTTTTCTAGCGCTTCCAGATCTCCGCATAGGTTGAATCTGAGTGAATCAATCATTTCACTAGGCGGCGTTTGTCGAGTACGATTGATAGTTTGCTGTCCAGCCAACGGTGTAAGATCAAATGTATATTCGTCCACAATCACATGGCAGTCAAATGGGACGTCGTCTGCAAACGCTGGTCGGGTCCAGAAAGCGATTGCAGCTATGAAGAGAAGAACCAGGCAATCGGTAGATCGTGGCATAGTACCTGGGAGGACAAGCGCAGAAGCTCGTAATTGGCTCGCATGATTATGTAATTGCTCAAGCTCCAAAAATGGATGCACTTGAGAAGTTAGCATGCATGTAAATCCTGTCCTGCATCAGAGCTGAGTAATATGGTTTCAAGTAATAGATATTGCAATCATCATGCATCATCATGCATTGAATCAATCGAACTAGAAAGGCGTCGCCGCAAAGGGGAAAGGCTGCCTTGCAAGGCTGATATAAGCGTGGCTGTGCTGCAATACGCGTCGCGCGAATGGAACCGACTTGACCTCTGCAATGGCAGGTCTTGAAGGGCTTGCATCTATCGTCTATCACGAGAAACAGCAGCCAGGCTCCGCTCTTTGTGCGCAGCATGCTCTGAACAATCTACTTCGTAGGTCTATTATCCATTTATATGGCTAGGCACTGACGCGGACTGTTCTTGGCCTTAGAGGGTAATTATGTATGTCCATCGGCCATTGGCTTGGGTGGATGCTAACACAAACCAGTTTTCTGCGCCAGATCTCGCGGATATCGCTGCAAATCTTGACTTGCTTGAACGAAGCTACCGCAGCGGCTCTCAGAATGAAAGTCATAGCATGAATATGGATGATTCTGGTCGGTCTTTCCTCAGGACATCGCGCCTGTGATCTTCGGCTCATCACCGCCGTAGGATTTTTCTCTATTCAGGTCATGGAGAACGCACTGAAAGTTTGGGGTCTGAAGTACAATGTCTCTCCAGATAGAGAGAACCGATCTCATGACATCTTTCAGCCTTGTCCGGTGGAGGAGTGAGGAAATGAGTTCTTATCAAGATCGACCATAGTATGCACTCTTTCGACTGCGCGAGCCAGAAGTCTGATCAATATAGCGTTCACCTGGCGTTCATTCTCAATTTGCAACAACATTGGTTCACATTACGTCGTTTCGGAAATGCGGAAACGGATGCAGTTAGAGACCCTGGAGATGGTCATTGGTTCAACCTCAACTCTTTTCTGAAATCTCCCGCATGGGTTGGCAGACTTTATCTCAGCATGGTGCTAGAACAAGCGGAGGAAGAAGGTAAACTTTGTTATAAATGCACGACGATTTGCTCATCATGACAGGGTATTCCGTCTTTGTTGTGGTCCAGGAAAACCCTTCCGCTGCACTAGCTCTGCCCCGGACGGATGCCGATATGATTGTAACGACTCTGCCCCAACCCAGCGGCATCTCATCCTCAGCGTCCGATCAAGATAAGGGCGCAAGTGAGATGCCGGAGGATTTCGACGAAGAAGATTTCGAGCTTCAGGCAGCCCTGCAGGCTTCTCTTGCCCGTCACCCACATTACAACGAGTATATCGGGCCTTCTTGGCACCCAACCTTGGCGAATGATTCTACCTCAGGGGCTTCCTCCCACGCGTCCGAGTCTGGGAACATAGACCCAGTCGCCGCTAGCATGGAGCGCAACAGACTCATGCTGCAGCGCATGCGCCAGCAGCAGGAATTTGCACAACAAGAAGCATGGTCGTATTCCACAGAGGGGATGACACCTGAGCAGGTAGCTATGCATGATGCGAGAAGAGAGGCGCGAGAAAGAGAGGAGGAAGAGGAGCGCGAGAACATACGGCGAGCCATAGCCGAGAGCGAGGCAATGGCAAGGCCTAGTAACAGACATGCGGGCGAAGATGCGGGGCCGAGTTTTCCTCGTGGACAAGCTCGTGTCGCATATGACGATGATGACGCAGACTTTCAGGCGGCATTACGAGCATCAATGCAGCAAGTAAATGGGTCTGATCACGACGACGGTCCATCAATACCCTCGGACGATACGAATACCGAAGCTCTGAGCATTGAGGAAATCAGGAGGAAACGTTTGGCCAAATTTGGTGGATGACGAAGAGTCGTGCTAGCTATGACAGGGACGGCTTACAATACTGATACTTGAATAGTATTCGTATAAAGTACAATCGGGTGCTATAGATACTGAGAATGATAAGCAAGGCGGAAATATTCATGATTCCTGCGTGACTATATCGGGAGGCACACTAGTCTGAGGCTCGGCGGAAGCTTCATCTCGTTCCATCTCTCGTTGTAGTCGACTCCTTCGTCTTCTTGCGAAGCGTAAGTAACGAGAGAAACGGTTGGTGAGCATGCTTTGTGATAAGCGCCTGCTATGTCTGTGATCGCGTGCGTCTTCGTCTTCCAAGTCATTTGATAACATTGTTTCCAAAGCGTGGAAATCTGGCTGACATTAATTCATGTTATGGAACAAAAAACAGGCATGTTCTCACCGTGCCGACAAATAGGACATGAGCTCGAGAGCTCAAGGAGCCATGGATCGACACAAGATTGGTGGAACTTATGTTGACCTTCACATGGAAGTATTCGTACATCATCTCCCTCTTCAAAGTCGAGGATACAAATCGGACAAGTCTCGGTACCTATTGCTTCGGGCATGACCTCATTGTTGTTTCTTGTCGAAGATGAGGATATGGGTCCTGAATCCTGTTCCGGAGGGCGGGGTTGTTTTTGTATGTGCTCAATCTGAATATCGGGAACAGGTTCGGAAGGGTCGGTTATGCCGAGGCTGTGACCCGCTTGGATTTCATTCCCCACTGAATCCATATCCTCTCTTCGCTCCTGCTCGGTGGAAAGCTTTTGACGCCCGTCCACTTCACATCTTTCCCTCACTTTCAATTCCGTCTCGTTATTTTCTGACGTCTGCGCCTCTATGTCTTTGCCCGCGGGTCCGTCGGGCGCTTCGCGTGGCGCGCTTCCAAATTTTACTACCGGGAACGTATCAAGGATTGCACGCGTAAGGCCTCGCGCACGGCTCTGTGGACTGCCGTCCACTCCGAAACGCGCGCGCGGCCCATAGCGTTCAGGATGCCGAATAGCTCTGATAGCCTGACAAAAGCGCGAGTCAGCACACCGTCACCGTGGAAGAATTAGACTGACTCCAGATACGATCACGACACAAAAAAGAGCCGATACGCAGCCAGTAATTGCATATAGGACAATCCTGTTGGTGTAAGGATTCATAAGAGGTGCATATCGCAGATCACACATACATTGCGAGAGCCGTGCTCGGAGAACTATTATTGTTTGAAGTTTCCTGCGTATGAGGTACTGTGATGTTCCCCCCGGTAGCGGTTGGACTCCCTGTTGCGTTGTAAGCTTCTAGAACGGCGTATAAGTGACCAGGTACAGCTGGATAACCAGCCGTTAAGGTCGAATTGATGTCTGTTTCTGAGTCGTTGAGGCGCTGTGAGTTGTAGAAGCGATATATATCCGCCGGATCAGTCTGGCGCAGCTGTAACTCAATCAGGCGCGCAGTTGAAATATCCTGCGTCGAAAATATGTCGAAGACATGATCAAAGACTTGAGGATCAGCATACTCAGGGTTGATAACACAAGCTAAAGAGTAATAGGAATAGAGCAGCTACATACATTAAATTATTGTCTTTGAATGGACAAGTAATAACTTACTGCCGCTTTGGCCCCTTTGTCGCGCGCCAAGGTGAATACATCCAATTCCATTGGCGCATTCGTATGATTTGCATCACAGGCAATCATCGCAATCCAGGGTGCATTGGCTGACGAACAATGAAATCGACGTTGGCAAAAAAATATGAAATAGTAATGCATACTTGGTGGAGTGCTTTCGTTGACGAAGGTCTCCGAAAAGAAAACCAGCGCTCCCTATACGAACTTGTGAATGTTGTCAATTGGGTTGCCACCCTGTGTACGGACCCGGCTGATACCATCGCTCTGAGAACCGGCCAATTGGTAGGAAACATTATCTGTGGTCGTGCTGGGACAGGTCAGTAGAATGGGATGTTGGACAAGCAGAATGACCAACCCGTTGAGATACCATTGGAGGTAAATTGAAGAAGTATTGGTTACGTTGAGGCTCTCATCAGGGGAGGCTTGGGAAAAGTTGGTAGCTTGAGCTGGTATATAGGCCTGAGCGATGGTCGCGTGTAGAAGCACGAGAAGGACAAAGAGAGATGGCATTGAGGATTTCATTATTTAGATCCTCTTATGAGGGGCAGTGGGGAGACTGCTCCAGCGTGCAGCGGCGAGGCAGGGACCAAGGAGGCGCACGCGGCGACTATATGAAATGAGCGGCTGTCTGCATTCTTCCTGGGTTGGAATAGCGTGTTTATTGCCGCCTCACACCTGTGCCTCGCACAACAAATGAGACATATGCGAGAGAAACATGCGGCCGACTAAACGCACGCGATGGGTATAACGACTTCATTGCTACGAAAATTAATCTACAAAATCTAGTAACCAGCTAGATCAACTGTCCAACAAGACTGATTTCCGAGTCTGCTGCATCGCTTGTTCTGTCATAAATCATCGCACCCCGCAGATATGTCCGTTCAACGCGACCTCGAAGGATCTTTCCAACATAGGGCGACACCTTGTTCTTGAACTGGAGACTTTCGAGAGTGACCTTCCATAACGTCGTCATTCGCACTCCCACCGCAGCTGCAAATAAACATACCTGATACTCGACATCCGGATCCCAGACAATAAAATCTGCATCATAGCCAACGCTGAGCTGGCCTTTTGATGCACCCAGTCCTGCATGCTTTGCCGTGTTCTGGCTGGTCCATTTCAAAATCTGAGCAATCGAAACTCCACGTTTGCTTGACTCTGTCCAGAGCAGACTCAGACCGAGGCCCAAAGTACTGATTCCGCCCCATGCAGCCATGATATTGCCATCGTCCAGACGCTTCAGCTCAGCTACACAAGGGCTGTGGTCAGACACAACGCAGTCGATGACACCCGCTTTCAGTGCATCCCAAAGACTGTCCTGATTTCTCATGTCCCTAATTGGAGGACAACATTTGAATTCTGGCCTGCCCGAGGGAATATCGTCCGCCGAAAGACAAAGATAATGGAAACATGTTTCGACAGACAACTTCAGGCCCGCTGCTTTCGCGGCACGAACAAGGGGAATTGCCGATGCAGCAGAAAGATGAACTATATGACATCTCAAATTTGGGTAAGATTGTTGCAAGTTCGTGATCAGTGATATCGCATCTATTTCGAGTTGCTGCGGTCTGGACTCCAAAAACGTGGAATATAGCATAGGATCAGAATCACTTTCCTCTGAATGTGAGTGATCGTCCAGCTCGGCATGAAATAATAGAACCGTGTCCTCTTGCTAATGGAGTTTAGACTGGCGTCTTATCTCGGGAAAATCGAACTGACTTGAATTTCTTGCATTGCTGCACTGACATCGGACTCGGAAACGCACGGAAACTCCTATAGATAAATGTCTGGTAAGAAACATGGATGATAAGGCTGGTGACATGACGGACGTCTACTCCACTTTCAATTAAAAAACACTTGAAGCCCCTGACCCCTGCGCGGATTAAAGGTTTGAGGTGGCTCTGCGCACATAGCCATGAACCACGAGATTACGTTGGAAACAGAAACATCAACGGACCTGATTATTTGGTATGACACCACCCCAAAAGGCTACATCTGTGACGCACTGGCCTCGGGCGACCGCACGTTTGCGTTCAAGGTTTTCAAGGGTGGTAGTAGGGGGAATTGAGTTCAAAGGCATATCAACGACAGTAGTGACGCCTCCTGAGGCAGCGGCGCGCGTTCCGGTATAGAAGCCTTCCCATTCGGTGCGGCCAGGCTCATTCAGATGTACATGAGGACTGAATAGGTGAGACTTTCAGCGTGCCGTGGACAACGACGCGTACAAAACTCACTCTATAAGACCGGGAAGTATCACCTTGTCTTGGACATCTAGCCATGAGGTGTCGTCAGGAAGTTGAAGGGTATTCCGAGGAACTTGTGCATGATGGACGTTCTGAATTTTCCCAGTCACAGTGTCTATGACAAGAGTGGCAGGCTGGAGAGCATCTGAGTCGGGTAGGAGAACCTTTGCGGCGGTACAGACGAGGAATTGGGGCATGAGAGTGGGAGTGATAAGGCCGAGGGAGTGGATCCGACCCTGCATCAGCATCAGCGCTGGCAGCCGGTTTCACCCCGAACACTGATGGTCATTACCTTGTCCACAGCCCCGCGCAAAACGAATGATATATAAGTCTCAAGCCTCCATCATTGCCATTCACCCTGTTTCTGATGCCGAACGTCGCCCAACGCAGCTCGCTTGCTGGCGAGCAGAGCTCAAGACCCCGCCGACAACTGCCTCCAGTACCCCCCTCGCCTCACTCATCACGTCCATTGCCAAAAATCCCAGGTCCCATTACCTGCAAGAAATGCCATACTTGCATCACTTCAGCCAAAGTACATATACCGCCATCATCCGTACGTCCTCATCTTTTCTCCGGCTGCCCTCCTTATCGTCTTCTTGGCAGTATCCTCCCGATTCACGTGGCTTTCGAGGTTTCCTCGGAAAGGCATCTTTATTCACGGAGACGTGAGCTGCGTTCGTCCATATACAAACTTACAGCTGATCGTTTCCCTAGATATAACGTCAAACTCGGTCGACCCAGTGTTCAACTCATGGTCACGGGTGCCCACACAATGCAGGAAATCACCTGTTCCCAGTGTTCTACCTACCTTGGATGGAAAATTGTCCGCGCTCACGAACTTTCTGAACGTTGGAAAGAAGGTGTCTGCCTTCTTGAGCTCGAATGTCTTAATCCTTTTGACGACAAGCTCCGGTCACGATCTCCATCCTCCGATACAGACTCTGACTACAGTTTCGAACATGTCGTTTCTTGACCTTGTTCCATTTGCAACCTTATTTATTTATTTGTTGTCTGTACTGTACTGTACTGTTCTCGTTGCCTGGTAGTATAAACCATGTGCAAATTATTATTTACATAAGTCAGCCTCTGACAAGTTTACCTCGGCTGCCTGCATGGGATACAATGTTAGACATACCACAAAGCAATGGGGTCCAGCAAGTGCCAGACAAAATACCTCCTACCAAGTTGGAAGCGCTGCGATCCCCCCCTTTATCTACAGCGTTTGCGCCGCTTCAGGGTCGAGAGTCGGTGGAAGTCGAATTCAATGATATCGCTCTTGACGATGAAAGTGCCTTTTCGCCTGTCACCTTGACGTCTCGAAGAAATTCTACAGATTCACAGTTAACTCGACATGGACAGGGAATTAACCTACCTGGCGACTCGCCTATCTCTTCGTCTTTTACATCTGTGGGACACAAGAGAACAGCTTCAACTATCACAATACGCTCATCTAGCGACCAGACATTCGTCGGACTCCCGGATGCCCCATTAAAGTCCAATAGAGGGAGCATTGATGGACAGCAAATACTGCAAGACGAATTCGCGCGTATACACAAGGGGATTGTAGATACATCTGCGGAAAATGTAATAGATTGGGGTGCGTCTTTATCACTCACACCCTTTTGCAAGCTGTGTATACAGTAGGATAAAGACTTTTGGGGCTCCGTCATCTCCGGTAGGCAGAACCAGCGGTACGACAGGTGGATTTTTTAATGCATATTAGATTACCAGGGATATGCTGCCGAACATCCTGAAGAGCTGGCCGGAGCTATAGCCAAGGGTATACCGGCAACACTGCGCGGCATGATGTGGCAACACATGTAGGTACAATTAACACACTGAACTTGGGGAATCCGCTTATAATCGCGTAGGGCTGCATCTAAAGATCCAGAACTCGAGAAAACATATCTGAAGTATTTGAAAGAGACAAGCATGCATGAGAAGTCAATTACTCGCGATTTGGGTCGGTGAGATTTCAAGCTAGCCATTCACCCTTGGATTTGCTGCATACAATAGGCATAGGACATTTCCTCATCACGCCTTCTTTACAAAAGGGTCAGGCATTGGACAAGAAAACCTTTTCAATGTTCTCAAGGCTTATTCACTGTAAGTTTTCGTAAAGCATAGGCGAGCCAATTGAACCATGAGGGTGTCAGCTACGATCCTCAAGTTGGGTACTGTCAAGGGCTCCCGTTTGTTGTTGCTGTACTCCTTTTAAATGTGGGTGTTAGTTATGACGATTCATGGTTTATCACAAAAGTGTATAAAATCAGATGCCAGACGAAGAAGCATTTTCTCTACTCGTGAGACTGATGTATGTGTATGACCTTCGCGGGCACTTTCTGCCCGAGATGCCCAAACTGCAATTACGCCTTGTATGTTGCATATGTTCCCGGACATCTATGTGACCTCACTGGCGTTTGAAGTTTCAGGTACACGCTCTTCTTCTTCAATCTCCTATTCCCCAGTAACGCAATTTTAGTTCGATCGTCTCGTCGAAGAATTATTACCCGTGTTACATGTACACTTCTTGAGACAAGGGATCAAGTCAAGCATGTTCTGCTCTCAATGGTTCCTGACCGTGTTCAGTTATCGGTAAGTATAAGTGCATATCTGAAGTGTATATACGATGACTTGATATAGCTTTCCGCTCGAAATCGTGTTTCGAATATATGATCATTGCCTCGCGAATGGGATAGAGGCAATTTTCGGATTTAGCGTATTGTTGTTGAAAAAGAATGAAGAGGCATTGCTGGCTCGCAAATTTGACCAAATTTTAGTATTCTTGAACAACCACCTGCTCGATGCATATACGGTCTGTTACCAAGAGGTGGAATCACATTCAATGGCTAACGAAATTTAGGCCGGCGAAGGAGAGGACGTCAAGTATGATGTGGACCAATTTGTACGAGACGCTGTTTCGCTGCAGATTACACCTTTCATGCTGGATTCTTACCGGCACGAATACGAGGATATTCTTGTAAGTGCGTTCACCATCAACGACACCCACTCTATGACTGCAGTAGCGTGCGAATAATAAACATGCGATTGAGCTTGACGCATTGCGAAATTGCAATCGTTCATTGTCTGCCCAAGTAAAGAAACTGGAAACAAGCCTAGCGCAGTTAAATTCTGATCATGTTCAAGTTCTCGTGAGTTCTGCGGTGTCCAAATTGACCCATCGTTCTTAAATTGCCAAGAATGAATTAGTGAAGCAGCGTCTTCGCAACGAAGAAATGGAAGAGGAACTCGTACGATACAAGCTACTGTAAGCAATTCAGTTTGCGATGTATTCCTTCCAATAACACCAGCGAAGATATGCTGAAGCGATGCACAAGAGTGAAGATGCACAGTCATCGCACCGTATATCTGTCCAGAAGAGGGGGAGTAAATAGCGTATAAATAGCGTGTACAAATGGAGAATACCCATGCAATCCCCGGTTTTATGCGACCCGTCCAAACATCATGCTCGCTCCTTTCTTCTGCCGTTCTGGAGCGATTTGGTACAGGGTTCACACAAAGTTACCATATCGTTCATTTCAAACAGACAGCTCACGGCCAAGACCTAGATGGCTTGTCTATTCAACTTCTACTGTCGTTCTAGCCGTGGCTGGGATCATTGCGTTCGGAACCTCGCAGCCTTTTCGCCACACCGTTTATGCTGCAGAACGATGCTCGCGGATTGCCGGTTAGTCAAGGACATTTTCATTAACTTCTTGTTTGCCCTTACGTAGAGCTTGAAGGTGCTGCCATCCTTGGTGCTGTTGACTACAAATGGACATTTGCGCAGAAATACGCCTCGGACGAAGAACGGGAGCAGGCATACTCGATGTGTCATAAACGCAGCGCATTCAGGGTTCGCCATGCCTTGCTAGCGAACGGAGGTCAGCATTATTCTTCCTGGCCGATGACTATAATAATTGTTCAAGACAGGCGTGTTTATCAAAATGGGCCAGCATATGGCCTCGTTGTACATGTTACCAAGGGAGTGGACGAGTACCATGAGACCTCTGCAAGACCAGTGCATATCAACGCCTTATGAAGAAATAGACAATTTGCTTTTGCAAGATATGGGCACACCTGTCTTTGAAATTTTTGAAGAGCTCGATCAAAAACCTATTGGTGTTGCAAGCCTAGCCCAGGTACACGTTGGGCGTTTGAAAAACTCGGGACAATGGGTAGCAGTAAAGGTTCGTGTGGCATCACGTTCACGGGTTCACACTGACAGCCCGTTGCTAGCTTCAACATCCTCATCTGGCTGAGTTTTGTGATATCGACATGAAAATGGTGGAAGTGACACTCGGTTTGCCCTCCAGTCCCATGATCCTTGTAGGTGGTTTATGTGACATTTAGGCTGGATCAAATATTGGTTTCCAGAGTTTGAATTTACGTGGTTAGGGGTGAGCAAGATTCTTTCTGCATCGCATCAGGTCTTATGGCATGGCAGGAGGAAATGCGGACTAATCTTCCCAAAGAGATGGACTTTGTACACGAAGCAAATAATGCTGCAAAGGTGGATCGTGACTTCCAACATATATCCACATCGTTATATATACCCAAAGTAATCGAAGCCAGAAAACGTGTTTTGATCATGGAGTATATCAGGGGTGGTCGTGTTGATGATTTAGCATACTTGGCAAGTAATAACATAGACCGAAACAAGGTGGCCTTGGAGCTCTCCCGTATCTTCAGTCAGATGGTTTTTATAAACGGTTGGTTTCACGCTGTGAGTTATTCATGTGTTATATTTGCTATTTCTCACAAAGTACAGGATCCTCATCCTGGTAAAAAATGCCTATTTTCTGTAGAGTTGACCTCACGACATTTCAAGGAAATCTTTTAATCAGACCGGCTTCCCCAAATTCCAAGTCCCCTTATAATTTCGAGGTCGTGCTACTTGATCATGGTCTCTACTTTGATATCGACCCTTCTCTGCGCGTGAACTATAGCAAGTTCTGGCTATCTCTGATTGCCCCGGCAACTCCTTCCACTCTAGCGGAACGTCGCAAGTATGCAGAGCTTGTCGGGAATATCACATCTGATCTTGTAAGGCTAGATTTAGTCAGGTGTGGCGTACGAAACCGAAATACACTTTTAGTACCCTATATTTGAATCTGCCATCACAGGCAGGGTAGGATTGGAAGGTACTTGGGAGGACGACGAGAACGCGACGGTTAAGCGCGCATCGGGTATGATCAATATCCCACCGCAAACCGAGCAAGAAATGGATGCCATGCGCGAAACGGTCATTCGCGAGGGGTTGCTCCTGTCAGTATTCGACGTCCTGCGTAGAGTACCCCGTCGCGTATTAATGGTTTTGAAACTGAATGACTTGACAAGGTTGGTCGTTCATAACCTCGTGTCATGTCATAGTGAACCAATATTTCAATAGGGGTCTCGATCATGCGTTGGCCACAACACATTCCAACGTGAGTCTACTTTTTTCTCGATAATGTCTGTTCTGATGTGTCGGGCCAGATCCGAGTATTTTTGATCACTGCCAAGTCCTGCGCTTATTCTGTGTGGCAAAATGAGAGACGTCATCTATATGATGACTTTCGGTACAGGGGTATGTCTTTCAGGCTGCTGAAAAATTACTTCATTTGTTGGTGGTAAGTTTTGCAAGCTTCTCGTGTCACCGCTATCTAATTACACATAAAGGACATATGAAATGATCTACGTTCATATGACTATGTTGGAAACTGCGATGGACTTCCAAGCTCTTGTGATCAAATTGACAGCGTGGTGTAGAGGTCTATACAAGAGAGGTATCTCTGGAGCCCACAGAGCTGCATCAGGATTGGATTACTAGATTATCGATTATCATTTACAGTCGACTATTTTACTGGATAGTTTAATTTATCATGCAGAAGACAAGCGCTTTGAACTTGTAATTTCCGATAGCAGTTGATCTACGGCGGCAACATTCGATTTAACAGCTTCCCACTAATGTTGTGTATAGTCACATGAATTGCGAAGGGAAATCTGTGGACTCACTTGTTCAACAGTGAGGGAAATTCCCTTTTTTGTTGGTTTCTCCTCACCGTCCGGTCCATAATACTCTCGGATGCCGACCAGGGGCACGCCGTTGAATACGCTCACCGTAACGCGTTTCTTTTTTCCAATGTCGATGAAACCCTCACCACTTGACGTACGATGCACCTCAGACATTACATCCTTCTGCAGGATCAATCAGGCAAGCAACTAATATGAAGGCATGTAACAACTCACATCTATTCTGGGTTTCTTAACTGTCGACGACGGATGAGGGTCATCGTCGCGATCGCGTTTACGGACTTTGGCTGGCTGGGGTGGAGCGTCAATTTCCACTGAACGCGTCAGAATCATGCTACGCACAGATTTGGAGCTACTGGACTTTGCTTCGCGTCGTTTTTTAGTCAATGAGACGCTATCTGAAGCTTCAGAGAACGATTCATCGTCGCGGTCGCGTTCACGGACTTTAGCTGGCTGGGGTAGAACGTCAATTTCCACTGAACGCGTCAGAATCATGACATGACGTACAGATTTGGAGCTACTGAACTTTGTTTCGTGTCGTTTTTTAGTCAATGGGACGCTATCTGAAGCTTCAGAGAATGATTCATTGTCGCTGAACTTGGGTACTTTCTTGGTGCCCATACCGTGTGACAGTGACAGTGACATTGCGTCAGCAAAATCGCTGGAAAGGTCTGATTAACGCACTCGGCTGCGACTTTGACACACAGAACCTCTTCAAACTGCTGCGACTCGGTTTCCCTGATTACTTTCCCCGATCTACTCGAGGAAAATGAAGATTGCTAATAAGTCAAAGAAACCCGCTCCTCCAGTATGTCATCTGTCTATGCATTAGATACTATGTTTTCACTCGGGTACAGCCTCCTCAGGTGGCAGATCTCATCTCGAAACTCCTGCAGACCTCGGAAAATGACTTGGCGGATTTTCTGTCGACAATAGACACATGGAAATGGCTTCGTTCCGATTTGAATGCTTGGGTCAAAGTACTCAATAAGTTTGATGCCCTTCTTGAAGAAATTATCCGGAAATATGACGTGGATAAGCTTCAACTGAACGCGTTTTCTCATGAGACAAAAATTCTACTCTGTGAGATTCTCAGATTTGAGCGCCTGCTCCTTGAGAACTCTACAAATCGTAAAACATACAGTTCTTATGACGTGTGTTCATCTTGTGTTCCGCTTTGACTTTGACCTAATCACGTCACAGCGACTCAACAGCTTGCTATCCACCTCGGACGTCGATGTGCTCGTCCTATCCCTCAACCTCCTGTTGCGACCATCTCAACAGTATTCCACTCAATTAGCTCTTTCACATGCGCTCAGCATTTCCACACATCGACTTCTATCGCTCTCTGAAAAGTGGCCTCACACGCGCGAGAACGGCGTCACCCTCATCGACCTGGTCTCCCCCGACGGGGATACCAAAGTCCGTTCACTCCCAGTTGAGGCACGCAAAGTCCATTTCAGTTTCTATAGGACCGAATCATCTGTCGCTACTGCAGACAAGAAGGCAGAAACTGACGTCTTAGATGCGACACAAAGCGCTCGCAAGACCCACACTAGCCCAACTACGACAGGTCAAGTTAGTATTGTTCTCGATGAACAAGTATTGCTCTCCAAGGCCATGATGCATGTGATGGCAGAAACAATTGAAAAGTACTCGGTGCCAGAATCGGAGAAGTTTGAGCTACTTTGTCGTACCCGTGCCTCACTGGCGCTCTCAGGAACGGCAGACGAGCGAGAGAAACTTATGATCGTCAGGCTGTTGGCGATCGCTATCTTTGGACATACTCATCCAGAAGCTCAAGCCTCTACCTCGCTCTTCCTGTTCGAACCGGATCTGATTCCGCATATCGCTGAACTGTTGCAAGTCGATCGTAATGTCCCAATCAGTGTTCAGACGGCTGCCATTGCCGCGTTAGATGCTTTGGCTCGTTATCGCGGAAAGATTCAAGAGGTCTTGACGGCGGTGAATGCTGGCGTGAATCATGGAATCTTGATGGCCCTTTTCCGCAAAACGGTCTTCGATATCTCGGATCCTGATTCGACCGTTCCCCATGCGTTCATCGAGGCCCTCCTATCCTTCGTCACCTTCATTGCTTCGCATGCATCAGGTGGCAATATGGTCGTTGGTGCAGGACTTATTCCTCTCCTTATTCAAATCATTGAGAATAAATCGTCTGCACGCACATCGGCACTGTCCAAGACAATGCAGCTCGTAGACAACGTCTTGTACAGCTTCGCTAGTGCGTTCCAAGTATTCTGTAATTCCCGCGGTGTTGAAGTATTGGTGGAAAGAATTGAGGTTGGTCTTCGTCAATTCTTCTCGATTGTTTATTCATTTCTTCCAGTACGAAGTCATTGTTGATATTGATAATTATCTGACGAACATTCCGAACAGTGAGTTATCTGTTTTATCCACGGTTTCAGAAACTGACAACATTCCAGATGAGCTACCTGTCTCTCGCTCTGCTGTATTAAAGCACGTGCTTAGATCAATGCACAGGATGATGCAGTCGTCTGGTTCTACTGAAGGGCTCCGGGGATTGATAGACACGTCGTTGTTGAAGTCAATCAAGAGGATCATCGAGCATCGCGACTTGTTCGGCCCAAGTGTTTTGCCTCTTGGTGAGCACTATAGTCGTTTATCATGCAATTTTCCCTGAATGCATGTGCAGCTATCAATATCATGGCCACTTTCGTTCATAACGAGCCAACGTCCCTAACTATCATTCAGGAAGCTGGCTTACCAGAAGCATTTTATAATGCCATAGAGATGGGTCTTGAACCCGCCATTGAAGTTCGTCCCGTTTAATAAGCTTAGCTCTCGGAAACTGAATTCGGTGATAGGTTATTCAAGCGATTCCTAATGCCATTGGAGCACTTTGCCTAAATGAACCCGGTCAGGCGCAGCTCGCCAAACGTCCTAGCATTATACCGTCTATATTCTCTATTTTTACGTCTGAGCGACACTCCAAAGTACTTTTGGACAAAGAGAATGCAGTTTTGATCGGCACGGCAATCGATGAACTGATCAGGCACCATCCATCTCTAAAGACGCCAGTCTTCGATGCTATCAGAGCTACGCTTGCCAAAATCGAAGAGCTAGGAAAGGCTTTCGTAGTTCCCCCGAGCCAGCAACACTGGTATAATTTAGTGCCCGTCCCGACATCATCGGATAACGATGTGCCTATGGACGATGTCGAATCGTCGCAGATTACCAGCGACGTAGTCGTAGAGCAGGATAACGAAGACGAAGACGTTGCAGATCGGTCTCACGATAATGAAATTGTTTCATACATTGACATCGTTGGACGGGTAAGCATTGATTATATCATGGAAGATTCGTATTTATGTTGTACAGTTCCTTGAAGGCTTGTTTCAGCACAGTCCACATTGTAGGGACTTCGTCGTCACGACTGATGGTTTCGCTCAATTGGGCCGTCTCACTGGTCTTCCGTGCCTTCCCTACGATTATGCAAATGGAGTTGCGTCTGATTCTATGGTGCAAATAATGCGCACAACTGTGGAAGTTGTCACAAATGAGACATTCATGCTGCTTGCGAAGCTCGTGTCTGAGTCATTGGAGAATACACAGAACTTTTGGGAGAACATGGAGGATCGATCCAAATTAATATCTCTTGTGGATACTACAGGCGAGATTGATAGTGCATCTCTCCATTTCGATTCACTGACATGTGGAGCAGGTGATAACTTTGAAGATGCAAACAGACAATTCAGAAATCTTGTTACGCTTCATATTAGGATCACTCTCTTGTCCGATGTCTTTGCAACCGCAGGATACGCACACGGCAGAGCCTCCATTTCATTGCTTCAAATACTCATGAACAATATGACTCCTCAAGTAGTAGCGAATCTCGGCGCTTTGCACCGCACCAGTGTTTGGGAGAATATCGCCTTGTTAGTAGGACTGTCGGCGAAAGGTATCAATGTCGCACAGTCCCTGCTTTCATCGCTAGAGATGTCACCGGATCAGTCTATGATCAATCTGGGTGACCTTGAAACAACCGTTTTCCAGGGTGGAACTAATGGCGTCCAACCGGCATCTACGAACACGAATACAGTCAGCCTTCCAAACCAGGACAAAACACGAAAAGACCCTCGTGAACGTAATGCCGCTGCTATCAAACATCTCACACATGGGCTGCCAAGTTCCTTGGCACCATTTTTTCAAGGTAATAAACTCCCTCTAACTCAGCTTTCAAATCTCACACAACGCGCTGTGGATAGCGATGGTCAAAATGTTCCATGCCAGACGCAATCCAGATGTGGCTCAGAAAAAGCAGATTTCGGAGTCGTCAGCGGTTGTGGCTGATATTATGTTGAAGCATTTAAAAAACATGCCAGCATCAGGTTAGTTCAGTTTATCTCTTTCAGCCGCCTTACATTATTTTCAAGATGTCTCGTCTCTTTTCACTTATCATAGCGTCATGTTGAGCCTCTTCACGACGTTATTGATAGATGGTGCGTATCCTTTTGTTTGCCTGACATTGATAATATACCGCATCCTGACAGAACGCACTACAACGAAATCTCTGCACACCGTGCAGCTTTACTCTTTGTATCGCGCTGGGGGGCTGGATGTGATGTTCGATGCATGTCGCATGTTCATGGGAGCGATTGAAATGTTCACCAAGATCAGGGAAGAAGATCGCTCCGATGCCGAGAAGAAGCACCTTATGCATTCATATGCTGCTCTCAAAATTGCGCTGCATTTACTACATCCCATCCTTTCATCAAAGCCTTTGTTCGATTCTGCACAGACGCTGATTACTCTGACTCGGGACAAGAAGGACACTGATTTGGGGTATTTTGAGCCTCACAATTTCCTCGTCAGATTACGTCTCGCAGCACTTCCACTCATACAGAGTCTGTGGGAGGCCCCTTGGTTAATATCAGCACCGATCGGCGTTACTAGGTATGTAGTGCACTGTGTGCTTGAGCTCGCAAACGGAGAGAACGAGGAGCTGAGGGGGGATGCCACGGACAATGCGAACCGTCCTGGCGTTGACCAGGAAATGGTCAGGACGCTCACCGAGATGGGATTCCCTCGATCCGCTGCTGAGCGGGCGCTCGCCCGCACTGGCAATAGTGTCAACGCCGCAACGGAGTTGCTACTTAGCCAACCATTCCCTCTTGCCCTTGATCCAGAGCCCGAAGCACCTGCGCAAGAGAATGCTGGTGATGCACCGGTCTCTTCAACTGACGGTTCTGATGGTGGGGTTGGAAACGCTGAAAACGTAAATATAGAGGAAACGCCCGAGGTAGTTGGCAAGAGTCCGCAAGAATACCTCAAAGAACTAAATGAGGCAAGAGAGTCGTTAAGAGCAGCTATTTCCCGTCAAGCACTTGTCCTCATTGATGAACACACCTCACTATTATTTGACCTGCACAATGCCTTCACGAAACAGCAGAATGACTATCAACAACAGGCCATTCAAGATCTCGTTGAAGATGTCAAGGCATTTTCACCTTTAGCGTACAACGTTCAGGAGCAACCTTTAGCCAATAGATGCCGTCTACTTGCTTTGATCCTTCATGAAACACCTTCCTCCGTGGATCAAGTGACAAGGGATTTACTCATGGACTGCCTGATGACACTTCTTTCGTCAAGCATAGATTTTGAGCATCCTCCTCGATGGCTTGCTGCTCATCTGCTCGTTGTAGAGGAATTGTTGACCCTGTCGGAAGAGCCAAGTACAATTTCCTTGCCCAAGGAAGGTGAACCTGTCTTGCCTCACTTGATCCCCACTGGACCGCCCAGAACGGAAGCCAGGGCAATTGTCTTTGATTTCTGCATGCGGATGATCTGTGTGCGCGACATCCCCGACGATGAACTGCTTTCGCTGCTGCGGCTTTTCGTTCTATTCACTCGTGATCGCTCTTTGACTGTGCAGTTCATCGCCCGCGGAGGAATTCCCTTATTATTCAACCGCATCAAGGCGTCTCCTGTGGCTGGTAGCTCATCGTATATTGCTATAATATTGCGTCATATTGTTGAAGACCCAATCATTATTCAGGCCATCATGCACCAAACGATCAAGCGATACCTTAGTCAACCTCGTTCCCGAACAGTGGATGTGCAGCGAATTATGTTCGGACTTGGAGTGCCATGGCACTTCGAGACCCACAAATTTTCGTCGATGTAACAAAGTCATTGTGCCAGCTTGATTCATCATACCCATCCTCGTCTCAGATCAGTCTTAAGCCAATGACAGATCAAGAAATGAAAGATAACAAACTGCCACCTCCACAGCCTATCAATCTATTGGATAGAGCAGATATGGATATCGATTTCCCGGAATCTGAACTTCCGATTCCTGTGACTACTGGCGGTGAATCTGCCGAGGCCATAGTCCATCTCCTCGTGTCGGAGCTTGTGCTTACTATGAAATCGATTAACGATACCTCAAATGAGACTACCACAGAGATTAAAACTGACACTGCCAGCCCAGAAGATCCCAAACATCGTCCCGACCGCCCTGGTAGCTCAGATCCCAGCCCTTCCAGTGCCGAATACGAGGATAGGTATCAATTCATGTGCTTCGTTATGCAATGCTTGTCAGAACTCCTATTCTCTTATGATGTGTGCAAGAACGCGTTTCTGTCTTTCTCGCCCAAAAAGCGAACGCACACTCCAGCAAAAGATACAATGCCGAAGCATAGAATGGCTACATTGCAATTTCTGCTCTCGGAGCTTATAACCTTTGGCACAATCAGTCCTCAACCTGACCAGAAAGCTAGGAGCCGAATATCTGCGAGTCAATGGGCTATCTCGGTCGTCGTGGCGCTTTGTGTGGATACGACTCCCCACGAAGAAGCATCGGCTGAACTAATATCAATTCGTCGGGTCGTGGTGGAAGCAATTAGTCGAGCTATCAAGGATCTACCATCATCAGAAAGCCTAGATTCCCGATACGGTCGCCTTCTTGCACTTGCTGAACTCTGCTACCGCCTTCTTACGATTCGGCTGAGTAGTTCGACCAGGAAACCACAAGATGATACACCTACGCACATTGCCAAGGTCATGTTGGAGAAAAACCTCGTGTCTACTTTAACGACTGCCTTGTCAGAGGTAGATCTCAATTATCCCAATGTCCGTGGCCTCGTATCAGCAATATTACGACCTCTGGAATATCTGTGAGTTTATTCGATTTACTCGAACGCGCAGTCTAATTATCAAACTTAGGACGAAGGTGGCTATCAAAATGAGTAGATCCTTATCAAAAGGGAAGGCCCAGAATGAAGCTATTGCGAGCGAAAGTATTACGTCGTTTGGCACTGAAGAGGATGACGAGACAGAGAGTGAAACTCGGGAAGAGACGCCAGATCTCTATCGTCACTCTGCGTTGGGCATGTACGGAGGTGTAAGTGTGTCAATTCATGACGTACAGTTGTATTTAAAGTTTGCAGGAAATGGATGGTCAATATGAGGACGACGACGAGATGGACGAAAATGAGGGCGACGAGGATGAGGACGTGGACATGGATTTTGAAAACTCTGATAGCGAGGGCACGTCCAATACTGAGGATGAAGGTGACGAAGACGAACTGGATGAGGATGAAGTCCATGATTCAGAAGGAAGGTGGGATGATGGAGAGGATGAGGATGAAGATGAGGAGAGAGCCATTGAAGGCGAAGAGAACGACGATATGGACGATGGGGTTGACGAGGGTGACGAAGAGGATGCAGAAGAAGCAGAAATTATGTGGCAGGTCAGTTCAATCCACGGTGCCAAGTGTTGTCCATGACTTTTTCGCAGAATATTCGGGGTGAAGAGAATACTCCCGGTGCAGGATTAGAAGAGCCTGATGAGGACGACGATAATGCCAGTACGTCTCTGTCTGATTATCATTTCGGCTGAATTTGAAATGTAGTAGTTCCCATCATTCACGATGATGGCGAGCGGGATGCTGCTTCGGACGTAGAAGATTATGTTATGGAAGATGGTGTCATTTCAGTTAACGATCTTCTGAGCTTTGGCCACGTTGGGGAGGGCCTAGTTAGCTCGAATGAACATCGAGACGGTGTCAGTCTCTTCATGACAAGGCGGCATCGTAATGGAGGTATGTATTGTCAAAACATTTCCAGCTTGATCTCACTGTTTCGTAGGCGATGATAATTTGCAGACCTTCGGCAGGAATAGAAATGCCCCCACTCCTCCGGAATTCACTACACATCCACTTTTGCTTGATAGCTCTGTTTCCGGTAATCGTGCTCCGACGCACATAACAAGAGCTGCGCGCCAACCACAAAGAATGTTTATGACCGAGGATGTCATCCAGAACATGGAAGAGTTGATGGCAGGCAACCTACAGATCGTACGGCACATTACAAATCGAAATCGAGCTGCGGGAGGGGCGGAAACATTCCGCCTTGATGTACCGGCAGGAATGCTCGTCAACTTGGAGCGCAATCTTTTACAGCATCGCAGGACACCAGGGGTATTTACCACTTCAATTCGAGTCGAGCGCCCTCAGCGTGTTGTTGGTCCGAAGCAGAACAGAGAGCTCGATCCACTGTTTACATTGCAACGTTGGCACGAAGAGATAAAAATCCTCAATGGAGAGTTTGCCCTGGAGCGCGTCACTAAACTAACCAATCATGTCATCCTTGCTCTTCTCCCTGCTGCAAGGAAAGCTAAAGTCAAAGAGGAACAGGAAAGGGCTCGTCTAGAACAAGCAAAGGTAGAGGCAGAAAGCAAACAAACTGAGGAGTCATCGGCGGGTCAAAGTCAAGCACCCCAAGAACCGCTTGTGCAGGCAAGCGAGCAACAGCAAGCCTCTAGCACTTCGGACGCGTCCGGTGCAGTAGCTGCTGATATTGACACAGTGATGGTAGATGCAACGACGACAATGGAAGGAAGCGCACGACGAGGAACAGCATCAGAATGACACCGCTACGCCAGAGCCTTCTTCAAGTCAAGCTGCCCCTCCAGAACGCATCACCGTGTTAATACATGGCAGCCCTGTTGATATCACTGACACCGGTATAGATCCTACCTTCCTTGAGGCATTGCCAGACGATATGCGCGAAGAGGTCCTTAACCAACACGTCCGGGACCAACAAGCGGCAAGGATTGAAAGACCACCAGATTCACAAATCAGTTCCGAATTCCTGGATGCTCTTCCTCCTGACATTAGGGCAGAAATACTGCAGCAAGAAGCGGTTGAGCGAGCGCGCCGAAGAGAAGCAGACGCGCGGACAGAGCCATTGGGCATTCCAGCAGAGATTGACGCAGCCAGTTTCATTGCCAGTCTGGAGCCTCCTCTTCGACAAGCAGTACTACTTGAACAAGACGATGGCTTTATCCAAACACTTCCGTCTCACATAATTGCAGAGGCAGGCGCATATCGAGACAATCACACATATCGCGGCCAGTTTGGATCACAACCTCCCCAGCGTCCCCAACACTCCACAGTACGCAGAATTGCGTCACAGCATGATGCCGTACAGTTGCTGGACAAGTCTGGCGCCGCAATCCTTGTTCGTTTACTATTCTTCCCTCAGATATCCAAGAAAACTCTGCTGTTCAAAATTCTGTTAAATCTGTGTGAGAACTCGAAGACGCGGACTGAACTATTCAATATCCTGCTTACGATCCTACAAGACGGCTCAGCTGAGCACACGTTTGACAAGAGCTTAACACCAGCGCAACCCAGAGTCGTGAAACCACTGACTCCCAAATCTGCAGCCAAGCAAAGACTCAATAATGATCACATTGCCACACTATTCCCTTCACAGGCTGAAATCGTGCCAAATTTGATCGCTCAACGCTGCCTCGAGGCCTTGACATACATCGTCAGTTCCAACGAATTGTCGTCTCTTTTCTTCTTGACGGAGCATGAACTTCCGGTCGGGTTACGAAAGGCTGTAACAAGGAAAGGCAAAGGCAAAGAAAAACAAGTGCCTCAAACTTACTACCCGATTGTATTCCTGTTGCTCTTATTGGAGAAGCAATATCTCCTTCGGACACCGGCCATTATGGAATCTATCGTCGCTTTACTTGCAACCGTTACTCGTCCACTCGCTAGCTTAAAAGAAGATAAGAAGGAATCTACCAGTGATGCTCAAGGGTCAGCAAATGTCGAATCGTCGGGTTTAACGGGACCATCAACTTCAGCAGACACCCCCCAAACTGCTCAGAGTAATAACGCAGCCGATGCGAATGCGACTGGATCCTGTAAGTGATAGCAATTCTGGTGCTTCTGGAATCTAATCACAACACAGCGTCTTCGGCAGTAGCAGAGAGCAACAAAAAGGCTCCTGAAAACGCTGAAGACAAGGTACTGCTGTCGAGCCCCCCGCAAATACCGCAGTCCGTACTTCGACTCATTGTCAATATCTTGACTGTCGGAGAATGTTCGGGACGAACATTTCAACAAAGCCTCGCTTTGATTCAGCATCTTTCTTACATTCCAGATGCTCGCGATGTCATAGCTCAAGAGTTGCGATATAAGGCTCAGGGGTCGGGACAAAGCTTATTGATTAATCTCGACGAGCTGGCTGCAGCCCTGAAAAGCTCTGACAGCGCTGTTGTTAATTCCGTTGCCGCAAAGTTCTCTCCAGCATCGTCACTGCAAGCAAAACTGTTGAGGGTTTTGAAAACTATTGATTATATGTTCTCTCCGAAGTTGACATCACCTGGGACTGTCACCGACGAGGATGTTGAAAAAGTCCAGGAGATATACGAGTCCCTCCGATTCACCCTAGTGTGGCGCAAACTCGGTGACTGTTTGTCCCTCATTTCAGAGAAGTCGGAAACGGAGCATGTTGCCACTGTTCTTCTGCCTTTGATCGAGGCCCTAATGGTAGTTTGCAAGTATGCTGGAGCAAAGGCGTTACCTCCCTCGACTGCACCCCGTCCCCCACGAGATTCCGCATCACCTAGGTCACCGACAATGAGAGAAGCGATGGAAGATCTATTCATTACCTTTACGGATTCTCATCGTCAGATCCTTAACCTAATGGTTCGCAAAAATCCTTCGTTGATGAGTGGCTCGTTTTCCCTGTTGATCAATAACCCCCGAGTCCTCGATTTCGACAACAAGCGCAATTACTTTAACCAGCAGCTGCACAAGCGTCCGCATAGTCGGGAACACTACAGTACCGTACAGCTCAACGTTCGCCGGGTCCGGGTGTTTGAAGATAGCTTCCAACATTTGCAAAGTAAAACTGGGGAACAGATCAAGTATGGCAAGCTTAGCGTACGCTTCATTCAGGAAGAAGGCGTCGATGCTGGTGGTGTCACAAGAGAATGGTTCCAGATACTCGCACGTCAAATGTTCGATCCTAATAACGCACTGTTCCAGCCTTGCGCGGCTGACAGACAGACTTACCAACCTAATAAAAACTCGTGGGTGAACCCCGAGCATCTGGCGTTCTTCAAATTTGTTGGTCGTGTCATCGGAAAGGCCATTTACGATGGTCGCCTCCTGGACGCTTACTTTGCAAAAAGCTTGTACAGGCAACTTCTAGGCAAACCAGTGGATTATAGGGATGTTGAATGGGTGGATCCCGAATACTATAACTCCTTATGTTGGATCTTGGAGAATGATCCTACTCCTTTGGACCTGACTTTCAGCGTTGAAGCAGACGAGGTTAGATTACAAAGATCTCCTTGAAATCGGATAGCTGAATTCTTGCAGTTTGGCGTTAGCCGCATTGTTCCTCTAAAATTAGGAGGGGAAAGCATTCAAGTTACGCAAGAAACCAAGCGTGAATACGTCCAGCTTTCTGCACAATACCGCCTCTATTCGTCCATCAAGGAACAAATTGAGAGTCTATCCGACGGTTTCTATGAAATAATCCCAAAAGAACTGGTTACTATTGTGTGTGCTCAATCTTCATATTCTAACTAGGTCTCAGTCTCACGGTTTCCCTAGTTCAACGAACAGGAACTCGAACTTTTGATTTCCGGGACTCCCGATATTGACGTGGATGAGTGGAGATCTGCCACCGAATACAATGGCTATACAAGCTCTGATCCAAATATTGTTTGGTGGTGGCGTGCTCTGAAATCATTCAACCGGGACGAACGGGCCAAAGTGTTGAGCTTCGCTACAGGGACTGCTCGAGTACCTTTGAATGGCTTCGTCGACTTGCAGGGCGTCCAGGGTGTCCAGCGATTCTCTATCCACCGTGCCTACGGAGAATCAGATAGATTGCCTCAGGCTCATACGTGTAAGCAAACCGAAAGAGTTAAGAAACTGTCTGACAAGTGAAACAGGTTTCAATCAAATTGATCTGCCGCAATACACGTCGTACGAGATGCTTCGGCAGCAGTTATTGCTCGCCATCAATGAAGGAGGAGAGGGATTTGCATTCAGTTAATGATAAACCACACCGCAACCAGATTATGAACAAGACATGTATTGCACGTAGAATGTTGTTGTAAATATATACATCTGTCTCTTAGCGCTTAATGCCCCGGGCCAGCCGATAACCGAGCTTGGCAGACTTCCAACAATGCGAGCTTTTGTCGTCAAGAAATTATCGCACCCCTCTAACATTCTGCTGGCGCATGACGCCCTGGAACCCAGACTTGGACCAAGCCAAGTATTATGCGATGTTTACAGTGCTGGTCTCAACTTCTTCGATGTGACAATCCCTGTGCAAGATTTTTGTCCCTTTACTCAATAGACTTTAGAATCTACAAGCGCAGGGGAAGTACCAACACAAGCCACCCCTTCCCTTCGTCCTTGGCACAGAGTTTGCTGGCAAAGTATCTCATAATTCACCCATACCAGAGGGATGTCCTTTCAAACCAGGGGACCGAGTATTTGGCGCAGCTCAAGGCGCTTTTGCCGACAAGGTCGCGGCCGACTGGAACCAACTATTATCATTGCCTGACGCGCTTGACTATGACCAAGGAGCTGGTATATGAATTTATTTGGCACAAGGATGGCATTGATCTTACTTACCGGCTTAGGCTTGTTTGTGACATGGCCCACCAGTTATGAAGCTTTAGTTGGCAGAGCCAAACTTCAATCAGGTGCAGCGCTGTCATATAATACTTGAGTTTGATATGTTTTTAATTTTGACTGTCAAAATAAAAGGCGAATGGGTTCTAGTCACCGCTGCAGCTGGTGGTGTTGGAATTGCTGCTATTCAAATCGCTAAAGGTCGGGAGTGGTCTCATCGTGGTGCAGATAATTGTTCGCTCACACTGTTCGGGCCATAGCTCTCGGTGCTAAAGTCATTGCTGCGGCCGGTTCACAATCCAAGTTGAATGTGGCTTGCGGGATGGCGGGAGCAGACCATGGGATTGACTACACGAAACCAGATTGGCAGAAAGAAGTAAGGCGAATCACTGGTGATAAAGGCGTCGATGTTGTCTACGACCCCGTTGGCATGATCAATGGTTAAGTGCATCAATGTTAATAATCCATCGTTCTCTGACTAGGGGTAGATTGTCTCAAATGCATCGCCTGGAAGGGCCGTGCGCTCGTCATTGGATTTGCGGGCGGGACTATTGAGAAGGTATGCGAGATTTGCTTCAAGCGAAGATATGATTCCATGTCTGCATCCAGGTCCCAATGAACCTAGTTTTACTAAAGAACATATCTCTTGTGGGCTTGCACTGGGGGGCATATTCCAGTGAGCAAGATTATCCTCGTCTCTTGGTTTGCTCTGATAGATACATACAGAATACGATGCTGAGCATATACCTACTGTTTGGGACGAGCTTATCTCGTACGAGTTCATCCACTTGCGAAATTCATGACATTAATCATTTCAACAGACTGTTAGTTTGCGGAAGGCTTCGGCCCATCATCTACGACACGATCTACACATTGGAGAACATCACTGAAGGCTTGATCGCTATTGAAAAAAGGGCGTCATGGGGCAAAGTGATTGTCCGAGTACAGGAGGGCGAAAATGCGAAGGCAAGATTGTGATGCTCGGCCGAGCGCACTATTATATATCATTACTTGGAGTGCAACTGCCGCAACTCCGATGTACGCTGTCTAGTCAAAGTCTCGTCAAGCTGCTGTAACTCTTCTTCCTCTGCAAGCTCTCTCAGCAGAGTCTTCTCGTCTGTATCTATTGGCATAAGAGATGTATCATCTTCATTCGTGCCCTGGGCCGACAAAACGCAAGTTGGCATATAACGGTCGGCCGACTCGATAACACTCTCATGGTTGCCCTCCTCAGCACCGCTCCCACCGGCATCAGAATCTGATCGGTATCTCAGAAGTTGTTCAAAATATGTTTTTTTGGTTAAATTTTTGAGTCCCATCATTTCTAGGCAAGAATAGATATCATCTCCCGATATCTGAGAAATGGGGTCAGTAGGTTCCTGCCCATCATGTCCCGAAAATATTACCTCTTTCTGTCCGAGCCGCCAAGCTTTGATGTCGCCTTTCCGTCGGAACTCTTGGTTCTTGAGAACGATGGCACGGTGGACGATTTCGGTCATGAAATCGATTGTAACAGCTCCTAGTAAACGTATGGTATCTGCAGAAATAGACGTGATAACATCTTCCTCAGCCCCGGTGTAGCCAAACTTGTACAATCTGTCACAAGTATCAGGCGGGGTTCCATCATTTGAAGGATGACGGACTCTATCAACCCACCCAAAGTCGAGAGATGGAAGAGACCTAGGCCGATCCGTTGCAATTCGGGCAGGTCAATCCCCTTTTTTTCAAACTGCCGACGAATTCTGTGGGGTTTGGTCATGCCACCTTTCTTCCGCTTCTCGTTTGCCATTTGCTCGATTCCGTGTTCCTCGCTGCCCTGAATATTTGGTTCTGACCGAGTTTTGTGCCTCTCACGGCCTGGAGGTAGTCTGGCTGCGGCATAATTTACTTCCCCTCCCGACTGCTCAGCACGTTTTCGCCTCATGTATAGACGTTTCTGTAATCTCCGACGAGAAGCTGGACTTAATTCTTTGGGGGCTGTTCGGGGAGCCGGACTATTTGGAGTCGACCTATCCCGCGGAGAAGTGGAAAGACTTGGGGTTGTTCGGACTGGTGTCTGTGGCGCTTGCTGAACGTCGTCATTGTGGGAGTTTGGAAGAGTCGGCAGAGTATTGGTGGCAGGCGAATTCGACGGTGAGGACGGAATGGAAAGTGGCAACGGATCAGCAGAATAAGGATCCAAGGGAGCTTCCTTTGATTCATTAGACATTTGATAGTCCCCCATTCCGTTATCGCAAGCATCATTAGCAAGAGCAGTTGATGGGTCTCCTGTCCTTAAAATGCTCTCCAGTATATTCAGCTGGAGCGTATCCAGGCATTTGAGCGAATCTTGTCTGTTCCATTGACCTTCGACCTCCATTCTCCAATTGTCAAAGGTGTCGGGCGTGAGGTCAAGACGCTTCCGGTCTTCTTCCGCCTGACGCGAGGTCCTGCACTGCTCGTCATCCCATAAAGGCTCGGACGTGACCAATGAATATGCATTCCGTTCCTCAAATTCGACCCACGAGTCAGAAACCTCGAACGCGATGTCGATGTCTTTTCTTGTCCAAGGGATAGGATTGGCTTTTGACGCAGCGTCAAGTTGGTCGATATAAGCACAGACATCGACGACAGATTTGGTTTTTACATGGGTAGCTATAAGATCAGGTCTCTGGCGCGAATAACGCGCTAGGGCACGAAAGAACGAGTTTTTCTCGGACGCGGTCCAGTAGCCTGCTGGCGGAATGAAGGACGGGGGCAGAAGGTCATCTGTTTCTCCAGTAAGATGAGCTTGTACGTGAGCAAGGTGAAGGCGGAACTGGGCGATGTAGGAAGCTGAGAGTTGGCCCTTCATTGAGCAAACCCAAGTCCTCATAGAATTTATGGTATCCAAATGTAAGAAGTGACCAAACTTGGAACGTATCAAAGATTCGCGCGCGGTTCCTGTGACCCATGCCGTTGTCTCCATCTCTCCCGTGCAAGCCGCCGCAACTGCTCCTTCATAACCTTCCCAGACGGTGTATGTTCTGTTTAGAATATCGCGTCGAATTCAACTCTGACCATCTTTTTTATTATTATCACTTACCAAGTGGCTCGTTCTGCACCACAATTATCACCGGAACCGCGAACCTCGGAAGTCTAAGTATGCCAGGCATTCAGCACCACCCAAACCGGAAACCAGGAGCGAAACCGAACCTTTCTCGTGCTAGTGCCATTAAAATGGCTTCTGACACTTGGTTATGGTACGCAGGCTTCAATGACACAACCGCCGCCACAACTTCACCTAATCGATCGTCTGGTATACCTACGGCAGCGGCTTCTAGCACCCGCGGGTCCGAATAAAGAGCATTCTCGACAGAGACGGAATCCTTGAATGGATGACGTGAGCATAAGGCATGAGCAAGTCAGGGACTAGAGAATTCTTACGATATTTTCTCCCCCTCGTATGATAATGTCTTTGACTGAAAAACAAAACGGTTACGGGTTAATAGAACTACGGAAAATCCACGAACGTCTGTCTTTGATGTAAACGAAACCTTCTTCATCCATATATCCCAGGTCTCCTGTCTTGATCCACCCGTCGGCGGTGATTGTTTTTGAAGTGGCAGCTAGGTAAAAATTGAGAAAATATTCTGGGTATACTTAAGAGAATTGCTCCTAACCAGGATCATTCCAATAGCATGTCATCACGTTTGGTCCTCGTCTGTTCATTAAATTTTTAGACGGGCGGAAAGGTATCGTATCAAAACAAACTGACAACCACACTTCTCCAACTGCGCAGGGAGGAAGGCATATGTCTTCCAGGACGATTTTCACCTCGTTCACAGGACTAGGTAAGCCTCTAAAATGCAGATTTAACTTCTATCAGCTGAATCTTCACGAAAATTACCAACGTGCTAGCCGGACGAACGGTATAATCCTCTCCTGCAATCTTCATCCATTTCAGTACAATCGTCCAAGAACCAGCGCGAAACTCACCGACACGGCGATAGAGTTGGTTTCTGTCATACCATAACCTTGAGTCCTGTTATGATAATTGAAGGTCACTATCGGGCTGTTATAACGACGCGACTTACATCAGTGCAGTGGGGAACAGCTTTTGCGCCCTTGGCACTAACGAAGGAGGTGCTGGCGAACCGCCAAAGAGTAGGCCCTCCAACGGATACCCGACCAGGGAGCTTTCCATAATATCCGATACCATAGTCGGCACACTGTCGTGGAGCACTGTTTATTTGGGGATAACAACGTAAGTGAAGCACTTACCCTCCGGCAACCACGACATTTTCTGTCCTGATCAACCTGTCAGAAGCGCATCGGTTAAATTCTCTCATGTCGGCCTCATTCACTCTTACCTAGCGGCTGAAAATCATTCCCATTGGCACGCTCGCCTAATCATGATGCAACAATTGTCGCTCACCTTCTTCTGGCTGCCATTTCCGTGTTAGGACGATCTTCATACCGTTCATACTCGCCATCATCTGTTACGACATATAAGATCCGAGGAAGAAAATAGCTGGGAGTTAAAACAAACCAAATAACTCGTTGTCCCAGTCACATGGAACAATGGGACAGCTATCAAAGCGGCCTTCTGTATTGTGTCACTGCGGGGCAAAGGTAAGGCGTCTCCTCGGCGTAATGCAGCTCTCCAACTGCCTGCGAGGACCTATCGAAACGCAATTAGAGTGGATCTTCAGGGAAAAGGAGCGTCACGCCACGTTGGGGATGTTCGTCAAAAATTGACGCTGAGTGCTTAAAACTCCTTTCGGTAAACCGGTTGTACCTAGCCGCCTTCAATATTGGCTGACTCGGAAGAAGTGAATGAACTGGAGTAACCTGATGTAAACATGATCGTGGCATGGTCTTCAGGCGTAATGCCTGGATTAGATATCAGAATGTCCATGGGCTCTCCGCGGAACCCGTGCAGAACTGCATCAAGGCATTCCATGGCTGTCCAAATTCCTTTCCCGTCTACGCTATTAAACACCAGGAAGCCGCGAGTGCCCGCCTTTTGGACGAGTAAATTTGCAACAGGTTCCAGGCGATCGGCACGCTCGACATCGACAAGGAGCAGCTTGCATGCCGTATGAACAATGCAATGTTTCAAAGGTTCAAGGGGTAGCCATCTGTATACCGAATTAGCCTCGTTGCTCGTGTTAGAAATGTGAAGAAAAAAGGCCTTACGCATTAATTAAGACAGAGACGGCCCCAATGAGGTCTTCATTATAACAATGAATCCATGGTCATTTGTCCTGGAATTTACATAACACTTACGACATGCCCAGAAAGCGACGACAAAGTCTGGACAATTCTTGGAGCATATACCAACTCTATCGCCTTGATGTAGGAGATGGTTAGATGGACGACAATGAGGTCAGAAATAACAAATAACCTTTTTGAATGTCATACTTGTGTTTAAAGACAGCCGCAAGCTTTGCGGCGCGAGCATGGATTTGGTGATACGTAAAGCGTTCCTCCTCGTAAACGAGATAGACCTTTTCCGAGTGTTGTATTGCTACTGTGGACCAGAAATCGCGGAGAGTTGGCCAAAGGTTTTTATATACTCGAAGAAGTCGGCCGCTAATCAACTTTGTCTCGACTTCATGGATGTTGCCTGGAGCACAGAGGATAGCGTCGGCTAAACAAAGGAGAAAGGTTGAGTAGAATGTCAGGGTCAGAGAAACGGGCGCGCGAATACTTTCTGCTAGTGATCGTCTTGGCAGCCAGGTCATGTTGGAGACAGTATTTGGACAGGCCAAAAGAATCAGTTACATTTTCTAAACGCCTGAAAGCACTTATATCATGGTACCGGACCCGTTCGCCAGAAAAATGCTGTCAGCCAACGGAACTGTCCTCATGCATCAGCGTCAGGGCTATTGTAAAAGAGCAATGCTGAAAGGACTAAACCTTACCATGTCCGCGGAGATGCGACACGTCCGCGGGTATACCTGGGGACCGAATCGTTCCAGATACGGTAGTGTGTTGATATAGCGTTGAAGATAAATATAGGAGTCCGCTGACCCGACATAACGTATGTCTTGCGCCATGACAAGTTCCGCTCGCAGGGCTGTCGTTCGGGCGCGCAGGGGCATAAACATCAAAACAGTCGTCTAAGGGTTCTTTTCAGTTTGAACTACACCATCATTTGGGATCCATTCCTTGGGTTCGTGAAACCCGAAATAATGTATCACTCAGCAATGATCGAAGAAGAAAAAAGAGTATGTACCTGGAAACATCAATGGTCGGTTTGGGGAAATTGGTTCGTTCCAGGCGGTTCGTCAAATGCAATCACTCGGCCGAGATCGGGAGCTTTTCCGATGGAATGCGTAAAACATATAGATCATCGGTTGTGAGATCTACCTTGCGTATATCGTCCGTTTCGCAGCAGGCGGAAGTGTCCATGTCATCGAGAGTTTCATGGCACAGAAGAGCCCACGATTTTATGGACACGCCGTCCGACAGGAGTGGCAGATTACAAAGAAGACGGATCAAGCTAACTTGCTTTCGACGGATGTGCATATGTAGAGGTTTGCTTTCTTTGGGTAGGGAAGAAGACATGAGATTCATAAGCGTTGTCCGATATACGCCGTAAAAGACTCTCCAGCAGGCGTATCTGGATGGGGTACGGTCTTCCCTGATACTAAAATCGGTGCATGCCATTCTTCTAGCACGTGTTGCAGGTAGTCATCCTTTTCGCACATTGTGAAAAACGAGTATTCTGCTTACCGAGATGACATTCGTGCTTAAATCTGGATTCGGGAAGAATATGAACTCTCGACTAATAAGCTGACAGCAGTCTAAAAATAAGAATAAACGACGCTTGAAGAACCGACGTTATGTGTGGCGGTGGCGTTTATTTGCGTACGTTTATTTCAGAGGCCCAAGTTCGCATTCGTCATGCAAGGAATCGAAGAACAGGAGCCCACCGTCCGTATTCGATCTTTGAAGAGAGACAGGGTTAATTTCGTGTTGGAAAATGTAAACCTTGCGTATGTCGTGAATTTTTAGTGTATGAGGGGCTTTTTTAAAATAAAAAAATTAATCATCCCTCTGCAGGTTCGCCAACTCTCTGAGGAGGGTTGTGATGGCGGACATACCAACTGTGGGTGGGTACGCGGGACAGTCTCTACGGAGAAGTGACCATAACGAGGAAAATTCATAGCCATCGACATTGTTGAGATTCAAAGCAACACAACTGTTCTTCCAGATGAATTCATTGCACATCGACTTGGCATGATACCGTTGATCAGCACCAATTGTGACGAGGCAATCAGATACACGAGAGTAAACGAACACGAACACTTGACTGACTGTTTTCAACCCGCTCATAATGTCTCTCTTATAGGACTGTATCTGTCTGTCAGGATGCGAATTCTGCACGATCAGTCTCATGTTGTATGTTGCGTGTCATGACCACCACACCATGGACGTTACCAGCAATCACCTGGATGTTGTTCCACCAGACTCACGGACGGGGTTTGGCGCAGACTCGATGGAACAGACGGACAATGGAGAGGAATTGACAAAGCGAAGCGAATTTTTTGGACATCCGATTGGAAAGCGTATGCAATTGCACAGGTTGAAAACTCGTATACGCACTGACAGCGACCCAGACGACTCTAGCTCGTCCCCCGTGCTCATTTGCAAGATACGGAAAGGACAAGAACTCAAAATTAAATGCATTGCGAAAAAGGTCAACACGGATGTCGAGATTTGTAATGGGTATTATTTGCTCATGGAAAAAGTCAGGGCATTGCAAAAGAACACGCGAAATGGTCACCATGCTCCGCGGTCTCGTTCGAATACGATCCGCATAACCGACTACGACATACGAGCTACTGGTTCGAGAACGATATAAAACAAGAATGGCCGCTCAGCGAGAACTCAAAAGAAGAGGAAGCGCAGAGAGACGACGAGCCGTTTGATTTCAACGCGCAGCCGAGCAAGTTTTACTTTGAAGTGGAAACCGATGGGAGCTTGGGACCGCAGGAAGTGATAATGAAGGTGCCGTCGTCCGATCGTCATGGTCTAAGGATGACGTTTTGATGGGAAAAAAGGGGTTGGCAGAATTGCAAGCCAAGTTGGCTAATCTGATTCTGGGTCTGAAGAGCCAGCCGGAGCTGGGGATGATGGCAAACCATGAACAAGTCAATGGACACGTGACGGAAAGCGCATGGGGGAGCGGGGGAGGAGGATCTGGCGGAGGATGGGGGCGACGAGTCCGCAGGCTGGGGGATGGGGGGAAGGACGAGCCCGAGTCATGGGGGGAGCTCATGGAATTCAACGAGCCCAGCAGGAGCAGGAGGAGGCGGGGCAGGAGCGGGAGCAGGAGCAGGAGCGGGAGCAGGAACAGGGTGGGGAGCGAGCGGCGGCGGCGGGGGGGGGTGGAGCAGTCCGGAGCGGCAGGCGAGCGGATGGAATTTGTAGATATCGGCAGTATTTCCATGGCACGGCGCTAAATCCTCGGTTCTCGCCATGTACGGTCATCGCAGCACACATAACCCCAGTTGGGAGCTGAGGAAGCTTGAGCATGACTATCAAGAGTTTGATCCTCGCAACCCACCAGAACCTCACGCAGATGGCAAGAACAAGGTACACACGTTGGCCAAGGTTTATCACTTTCTCTTGAACCTATCCATCGTCACCCGCTGGTTCCTTTTCATCGTACCCGTCCTTGCCATCCTCTGGATCCCAGGCATTCTAGCCTTGACAACTTTCCCACATGCACATGTTCGTGGCTACCTCTCCGTACGTCTAAACACTCCTGACATTTACGTAGATCTGGGGGGTAAAATTAGTTTGGTGGAGCGTCTGGTTGTCAGTCGTCTGGGGAGGTAAGGAGGCTGGGAATCGTGTGCTTCGGTGTCTAATTCACCTTATTTTAGCATGGTGGGCAAGTTTAGCAGCATCGTGGGTTCAACAGTTAGCTCCCCATCGATATTGATTCCCAACTGTTTCTGGCCCAGATACCTGTTACACGTGGTTGCCAAGTCAACTATAGCTGTCGTTGCAGTCGACACGGGGCATTATGTTAACTGGGTACGAGCATTACATAGGTATTCACATGCCCTTGCTTTATTTATTCGCCATGGGAGTCTGATGTTACAGGTACATTGCGCTGTTTGGATGGTCGATGGCGGTCTGGGTTTCTTGGACACCTCTGATCGCAGACCGTCTGGAAGGGGATCCCGGAAGTCGAAGTGCCGGGGCAATCGGACTTGGCGGCAGAGTCTTCTTTGCGTTGTTCGCCTGCGCCGCCATACTGCTCTTTGAAAAGTTTGCAATTCAGTGGATCGCCGAAAAGTTTCATGAACGATCCTATGCTGGTATGCGACTCGCGAACCATTTATCTGGTAATCTCGAGTCGACTCTATCCCAGACAGAATTGCCAAGCAGAAGTTCTCTGTGGATACGCTTGTAACATTGTACCAATATTCCTCTGACATACCAGGACGTTCTGATACCCTGAATAACTCGTCTGTAGACGCCAAGCGCTTGTTGAGAAAATTCAGGCATGGAGTTCGCAGTGCAGCTACTGCAACGACGACCGCATTAGGCAACGTTGCGTCCGAGATGGCGGGAAGGTTAGCATTCATCGCCATGGAGTTGGAGTCATCATCGTCATCTGCACTTCTAGTTCTATTCTGCAACCCAACTCTCCGCAGGCTGTAGTCAAGGTCGCTTTACATTCCCCTAATAAATCTCGGCTGGTACGGGTCGGGAAGTGACGCCACGTTTGACCGTTCCTGATTGCTGCCATAGCTTGCTCGTCGTCTATTTTACTCGTTTCGACAGCCGGGTGCGGCGTATCTGTATATCAGGGACATTCAACGATTCTTTCCAACGCCCAAGGATGCAGCTCATGCATTTGAGCTCCTCGACAGAGACGGAAACGGTGATGCATCCAGGGACGAGATGGAAATAGCTTGCGTGTAAGTGGATCAATGTCCCGTCATGGTGCTCGATTAGACCAGACGACCACTGCAGGGAGCTTCATAGAGAACAACTGTCACTTGAACATTCTATGCAGGATTTAGACAGCGCCGTTGGGAGGTTGGACAATATCCTAATGAGCGTTTATTCCATTGTTGCAGCCGTGATTGTGGCCATTGCTCTGGTGAGTGAGGGTGGGTGTAGGTGGAACGTCTCTGATGCAGTGCTGGATCAGGAAGCACAATTGGCCACAGTAGTTACGGGCACAGGCACACTGGTACTTGGTCCGTCTAAACGATCCATGTTCTCGGAACGTTCTCTTTACAGCAATGTATAGGACTGAGTTGGCTCATTGGGGCGAGCATGCAAGAAATCTTGGCAAGCGTGATTTTTCTATTCATTAAGCATCCGTACGATGTTGGCGATCGAGTTCAAATCAACAAAGAGTTTTATACTGTCCAGGAGATCAACCTTTTGAGCACGGTATTTGTGGACTCGAGTTCGGCGTACGTTCAGGCGCCGAACAACATCCTGAATACTCTGGTGAGGGTTATGCCAATTGTGCTCGCTCGGTGTTCATCTTATTCCAGTGGATTCAAAATGTTCGCAGGAGTAAAGAAGTACGCCAATGTGTTGGCGACAGTGATCTGTATTGAACGCTGCGCAGATGTCTGAACCGTTCGCTTTTGATGTCGCGTATACGACGTCGTTCCAAGAACTGGAATGGCTGCGCGCCAAGATGCTTGATTTCCTTGAAACGGAAAAGCGGGACTTCCGTCCAATCTTTGACTTGACCATCAAAGGTCTGTTGATACATTTGATTTCTGAAAAGCAACGCTCGACTGTTGGACAGATATCCCTGATCAGGAAATGATGACGCTGACGGTGAACATTATGTACAGGAGTAACTGGCAACAAGATGCGCTGAGAGGTACGAGCTAGTGTTGAAACGTTTGATTATGGCGTTCTTCTCAATTGTTGGACAGTGAAACGGAGAAATAAATGGTTGTGTGCACTCAAAAAGGCGCTGGGTGACGTCAAGATCTATGGGCCGAAGGGAGATCCTGACGCGGTGCCGGCGCCGACGCGATACACGCAAGTCCCTTGGGAGCAGGTGCAGACGGGGGATAAAAAGGCCGGTAAGGACAAGGGACGCGATGAACCGCCTGCACCGCAAGACGGTTGGCAGCTGTCAGAGAAGAATGCGGCTATATGTAAGGTTAAGAGCGACTGATTGACAGACAGCGACTAATCCAGGGTCGCAGTGGATAGCGCGGACGATGTGTTTGGAGAGGCGGGCGAGCTTCACATGCCACCTCGGCAAAGGTTCATCGGAAGAGCAGCAATATGGTTCTCAAGATTAGGATAGGATATGTAAATAAGATAGTGCAGGGTATAGCAGGCTATGCCGATGCTGAGGGTAGTGGTGGCGGTGGCGGTGGTGCGTGTCGTTTAGGCTTGAAGATGAGGACGATGATGAGGCCAAATATGATTAGCAGGAGGAGAAATATGCATTTTCTTCTGCCCGTGTTTTTTTGATAGCTGGGTGGAATGCGGTTGGCGTGAGGAAGGAACGGAGTAAGTAGTAGTAGTACGAACCGGGTGGCGACGTTCAACTCTGTGACGGCATCCTGCATGTGAGTGGCGGTCTGTTCGATATTGTACTCGACGCTGTCAAGAAGGGTGCCCTGATCGATGACGAGAACGGATAAATCTTTGAAAAGCTCGGCCAGGGCGGCGATATTATTCGCGATCTCGGTTAGCTCGCGATTTCGGGCTCGAAGATCAAGCAAGGGAGCGGCATGGACGAGGGCAGCCTGAACGTCGTCGTCGACGGCGTCAAGGCCATCGGAGCCAGTGAGAGAGACTGCACCAGAGGCGACCAGTAGATCCTGGTTCTTGATGGCGTGGCCTTGGAGTTCTGGAAAGAATGGATGAGAAAGGAGCTCGGGAGGAAGACAGGGGAGAGAGAGACGTGCTGTCCATATAGACGCGCTGCTTCTTGCGAAAAGAGGCGGAAAGATCCTGGACTTGAGCGGCAAGGGCGCGCTGAACATTTTTTGCGGCGAGATGATCGTGGTTTGAGGGAGGGAAGGAGTGGGCGAGGGCGGAGGGGATGGAGCGGATGAGAGCGTGGCAGCGGCGAAAGTCGCGAGTGATGTCAGAAGTGAGGGCATCGATCTCGTGCTCCTGCAGCGAGCGGTCAGCGAAAGCGGGGAGAAGATGCTTTTGGTGGAGACGGTCTAGGGCAGCGACTGGAAGAGGTGAGTGGGAGTGTGAAAGAGGAGAGGGAGAGGGAACGGACTCTTGTGGCGGGTGTGGGCGAGGGCGGCGGGGAGCTGGATGGCGATGGCAGCCCATGGAGGAGGAGGGGAGAGGGAGGAGTGGTGGGAGAGAGGGGGAGCGGAGTTGCGGTAGGCGAGGAAGAGGCCAGTGCGTGAGCGGGAGGCCATTGGAGGCGAGAAGAAGATGTGCCAACTACTCACCCAAGGCATTCAGCAAGGCTGCGGCCACTACGTTATCGTACGTCCTCCCCTCGTCGCTAACAGCCCTCTCACCCTCGTCCTTTGCAGACCAACAAGTACGCAAAGCGCGACTGCGGAGACCGCTACTGCGTCTACTCCGTCGCCCATCCAGACAACTGTCCAAACTGTCCAAACTGCAAGCGCGTCAGTCTCTCTCTTCCCGTCTACCCCTCGCCTCCCTCACCTCTCTCAGTACTTTGGCCCTGACCTCAAGGAGTCTGTCACCCTCACAACCACAGACTACTGCTCCGAGTGCCAGTGGTGGTATCACGGCGACGGCGCAAGGAAGCGCTAATCTACCATTTGACTGTCATTCCATCCCACTCGCTCTCCACCGCTCTGTACCTCGTCCTCAGTCCCAGTCCCGCATCCATCACCGCCATTGCCAGCCCATCCGCCCGCTCTGCATCTCCGCCTGCCGTCTCCCAATACACCGCTTCTACCCGCCCTCTTAACTCCTTCTCTCCTCCCGTAGCTCCCCGCAGCTGTCCACCCCCATTCCAACACCCCCCCGGACATGCCATCACTTCCACATAATCGTACCCCTCCCCTCCCCCTCCTCCTTCCCGTCGCGTCCGCCGTACACCACCCAGCTTCCCAGCTGCACCGCTTCCAACTTGCACACCCTTGTCCCTCCCCACTTTTCGCACCACGTTCTGCAGATTCCGGAATCCATAGCATCTTGCCCCCCTAAACACGACTTTTTCCCCGTCTACTTCCGTCAGCACGTGCTCTTCGTAATCTATATTCCGGATTGTCTTCACACTGTGCTTCACCCCGCCCGGCCATGTCTGTGACATGTGATCCATAATCGTCTGCAGGTACGACCCCGACGATGAGCCTTGATGTTGGAGCATCTCTGGAAACGTCCCGTCCTCCTCGCCCTCCACGGCCGCAGACAGATCCCACCCCTTGTCATCCATAATAAGCTCCATCTCTCCCGTCGTGATCACACAGTCCACGTCCCTAATCGAATATTCCTCATTGTAGAAATCACTGCGAGATGCTTCTAGCTTCTTGTCATAACACGGCATGACCGTGACGTGATAAATCTCGTTGGGTCTGTCGACCTTGGTCAGATCACTGAGCCGCCCATCAATCCTGCATAACTCACTTTTTACCCCATTTTTCACCTAGCCACTCTTTCACTAGCGTCCCCATCACCTGCTGCGGACTCTTCGTCTTGGCGATAAACGGCAGCATTTCACCGTGCGTCTTTTCCGCATAGCAAATCCAGCCTGGACATGCACTCGCTACCATCGGCAACTCGTTCTGCGCCCGCCGCTCCTCATACTCTCTTATATGTTCCTTTAATGATACATGTCTTGCGAATGTCGTGTCAAATACATGTGCGAATCCAAGTTTCCGTGTACAAAATGCGCGGATCCGTTGCAATACTTGACCAGCCGTCGTCGGCTCTGCAAGTGACGCCGCGAGGGATGCCAGTGACTGTGGTGCGATGGATAGGACGGGTACCACCTTGTTTTCATTTGCCGCGAGAAACGACAGCACTTCGACGTGAGACTGCATCGTGATCAACACTGACTCAGCAGAGGTGATGCACCCGCTATGAACCCGGCTTGGTTGAGCTCATGCGTGAAAAAAAAAGTCCATCCATAAACCCACCTGCATGCGAGGCAATCATTCAGGTTGATCTGTGCCGGTTCTAGTTTTCTCTGTTTCACAGCGGAAGACACTTCATAATACGACCCGCCAGAATCTATCACGATCTCCGTCTAGACGCCTATTGATCACCATGGCCCATGTCAATCGACGACAACCACCCACCGCTGCCGCTCCAGCCTCTATTTTCGCTGGCTCTACTGGCTTGATGCATGCCTGCGACGGCGTAATGAAGTCGTTTAGATCCGTTAATGTCTTCTAGCCCATGAATACGCCGTATTAGAGCCATCAATGATACAGACGCACAAGAATTCCGGAGAAAGTCATGAGTGTAGCAGTAGTATTACGTCAGACGAAACAAAGTGACAAGTGATAAAAGTACGAGCCCTGGCACGCTGGCAGGTCCACTAAACACCGCCCCATTCTTCACTGGAGTCCCAACCAGCTCAGAGGCTGTAGATCCGCCCCAAAGACGGATGTTCCGGAAATACGTATGGGCCGTTTGCGGCGTTGCGAAGCTCGAATCAGACCCTAATAAGCCTTGAATCAAACACAACTCGCCGCAATGACGGCAATCGTCGTCTCACCTCCAAAAAAGGTCCTGCAATGCCGTGTCAGCCATATTTGCATTAAATAAATTAAAATTAAAAGAGACTGACGAAAAATACATTCCATTCGCAACCACTGAAGAAACGCTGCGTATTTGCAGATCGGTCTGGTTGATAGCCAACACGTCGTTGAAACTGAAACCAGCGTTGATTCAGTACCATGGCCGTCAGGGACTACACTCACTAGAGTTGCACATTGCCATTCGCCAAGTCTGGAGGGTTATTAAGCTGAACCAACATAGTTATGCGACTCCATTGTCCAGCTCTGAACGTAAACTTTCCTCTGGATATGCTTATTCCAAAATCGTTATTGCAAATGATATTACGGTCACTGCACAGCCCATTCGGTGTCGGTATGTACGCGTAGACTAGAATATAATATAACTTGTCAGCACTTAACAGAGCCAAGGAGTGACATCCGTACCTTCACCTTCGCCATTCTGCCTCCACATGACCCGCGTGCTGAAACATGAAGTCCCATCCGACTCCGATCCACCACTGCACCCGGTCGTGTCGAGGCCACCCCTGAGTCCGGGCAGTTTCCCGCCTTTAACCCAATTAAAGTTCGTGTCAAAGGCGACTTCATAAGACAGCGCCATGCTATTGAACGACGAGCCGTCCGAGGCATTCCACAAATTAATAAACTGCGTGCCTCCGCTGCCATGCGAGTAGCTGCCTTGAGGGTATGTCACTTGGAGCACCGGTCCAGTATCGCTGCTACTACTATCGGTAGTCGGTGGGGGGTTGTTAGGAAAGGGGTCGTTTATGAATGCGAGGTCTTCTGGATCATTTTGAATCCGGCCTTTGCTGAGAGACCACTGGGAGACGATAAACGACGCAGCATCGCTAGCGGTCTGAGTCGCGGTCGGAAACGGGAAAGAGGTACTTGTAGTGAGAGAATGGCTGGCAGCCAAAGACCCTGCAGGAAACTGCTGGGCAGACGAGCAAAGAACGAGCGCGGTTACCGCGATGAACAGTGAGGAGAACATGGTGGACCAGCCACAACTGCGGACGGCCCGCCCGTCTTTCTCACCTTCTACCATGCACGGCGACGACGACGACGGGCACCAGCCCCCACAGACAGGTCTCGCCGTCAGATTCAGAGAGGATGTACAGGTTATAAGCCCTTCCTTGAGGTCCACTATATCCAGCCGTGAAGCAGGTAGGTACGTGCAACTTGTCCAACTCTTACCCGCAGCAGGTTGACTTTGTTAGAAGAATACGAACTCGATTCAGATGAACTCGATGATCGTCCACCCCATGGCCAACCACACCGCGAACAGTCTATGCCACTCCTTGTCGGCCTCCTCGATGCCGCAAACGCGCGCCGGAGCATCGATCTCCCTCAACACTCGACAGACGGTTTTGAGTCTCTCGACCTCGAATCTATCTCGGCAAAACGAACAGCAGGAGGTGGAATGGCCGACTCCATAGCCAACATGGCAAACTCCATTCTCGGTGCAGGTCCGTGTCCTCCCACCTTTTCTCTTCTCGTTCTCAACAGACCAAACAGGGATCATCGGTGAGTCTACTATCCATACTCGACGCGTTAACATGAAACCCAGACGCGACAAGGTCTTCCTTATGCCATCAGTCAGGCTGGATTAGTTACTGGCCTTGTGCTCCTCATCACTCTCTGTGGCGTCACGGACTGGACGATACGCCTGATTGTGATCAATGCCAAACTGAGCGGGAGGCACACATACATTGATATCATGAACCATTGCTTTGGTTCCAGCGGTCGTGCCGCCGTATCCTTCTTCCAGTTTGCATTTGCATTCGGGGGCATGTGTGCCTTTGGTATCATCATCGGCGACACGATCCCACACGTTATCCGTTCCGTTTTTCCAACTCTTCAACACAAACCTTTTCTCAGAATCTTCGCGAACAGACAATTCATCATTTCACTATGCACCATCTGTGTTTCATACCCTCTTTCCCTATACCGTGACATTCACAAACTATCCAGAGCATCCGGGCTCGCTCTTATTGGCATGTTGATCATCGTAGCTTCGGTTCTCGTCGAGGGTCCACATGTACCACTAGAACTAAGAGGTGACTCTTCCAAACGCTTCAGCCTGATAGAACCAGGCGTATTCCAAGCTATTGGCGTCATCAGTTTCGCATTTGGTACGTTTGTATCTCTTTCTCTCAAGCAGCAGAGCGTTTCAACCTTGACCCTTCAGTATGTCACCACAACTCTCTCCTGATCTATGGCAGTCTGCGTACCCCGACGCTGGACAGATTTGCTAAAGTAACCCACATCTCGACATTCGTCTCTTTGGTTGCATGCGTGACACTGGCCGTGTCAGCATTCTTGGTCTTCACAGACAAAACAAAAGGCAATATACTCAACAACTTTCCCGCCGTACGTATTTCAGTTCGTTGTACATCGATCACCCCGCCCATACTGCATTTGTCACCAGAACGATACGATCATAAACGTGGCCCGTTTTTGTTTTGGCCTCAACATGTTCACAACGCTTCCGCTGGAGCTTTTCGTATGCCGAGAGGTAGTGACGTTACCATCATCCCCAAACCTTCAAACTGACTGTCTGTCACAGGTCATCGAACAGTACTTTTTCTCTCACGAGTCATTCAACTTGCAGCGACATGTTTTCTTCACGACCACCATCCTTTTTGCTTCAATGCTGAGTGCGTGTCCGTGTAACCGCTGTTTAACCATTCGTATTGAACTGCTATCCCAGTTGCTTTAATTACTTGCGATCTCGGCGTCATGCTAGAAATAACAGGAGGTGCCTCGGCAACCGCACTTGCTTTCATTTTTCCTGCAATCTGCTACGTTAAACTGTCAAATGGCCATCAACCGTGGTACAGCCGATCAAAACTTCCCGCTGTTGCTTGCGCTTTATTTGGTCTGGTTGTCATGTGTACATCCCTCTTCCTTGCTCTTGGAAAGGCGTGGACCCCAGACGGAGATGTCAAAATCTGTGCATGAGGGAAGGGCAACGGCAATGTAATTACAGCAATAAAAGGCATGGACTTTAATAGGATAGCTGTCACTAAAGTACATTAATATCACTCATTTACCACGCTCCTCATAGCCTCTTTCAGTCCCGGCACACTGTCGATGGATTCAACGCGAGTGCCTTTGGCATTACTTTCCCCAGCCAATAAAGGGCAGACATTGGAATCTTTGTACATGGTCCACAAGCGTTCAATTCGTTCGCTCGGACGTTGATCGGGGTAGCAGTCGACTGGATCACACACCAAGACCCAGATTGCATCGTAACCACCAGCTGATATAAACGTTAATCATGCAGTGTAGGACAAAGTCTACGGGAGAAACCTCACCACCTGGAACGCCCCCTCCGATGACTCCTGCTTGGGAGACGCAAGCATCGAGCAGCTTGGTTTGTTCGAGAGGTTCTATCGGTACTCCAGAGGCGTTGCCCATCTCTCTCATCTTGGCACGGATGGCCTTTAAAAAGGCAGTTGAAGCAAATACTCATAATTCTTTTTTGGGAATCCCTCACCTGACAGATCTTGTGCGCTTCATAGAAGGACGCCACGATCGGTAACTCGGCGGGCGGCTGCCACGGGTTTGCTTCCCACTAAACAGAGGGAAAACATTAGTCCGTCCGCTCCCCAATCGATTCCACATGGCTCACTTGAACAGGCTGAAGAGAAGAGATGTACTTGACCGCACTCTCATAATTCTTGTAGTCACTTGCATGTAATTTCGATAGGTGGAGTAAGGTCTGGCCTAGTGACTGGTTCAACTGGTCTAGCGATCTCCAAAGCTCGTTTGCTTTGATCATCGTCAGTGGTCTGGAGGTCCCAAGCAAATCCAAAACCTTTACCTTCTTCTCCGGCTTCCTTTCTCCATTTCAGTACTTTTCCGACAAGGGATGGGGTATCGCTTCCGGCCATGACGTCCGCTAACATCATTCGAGTGAATGGAGGAAGCGCGAATGGCTCAACGCGGTAATCCCATGCCGGATTTCGCGGGGAGATGATAGGTAATAAAGGTTGAGACGAAATCTATGAAAATACGGTAAGGCAGAATATGGTAGCAAAGCAAACACTCACAGTATCACTCCCCATAAGGGTATGAATAACAGACGGATTAAAGCGCGTGTATGTCTGACTCCCGAATACGGCAGCAGCGATATCAAAACCACTTCCAACCTTGCCCTGCGCGAGGCAATGTATAAACTGTGCCAGATTATGAGCAAGCTTCTTTCCTTCAATTCCACTGTACTGTTCGTTGCCCGAAGACTGGTCCAGAGAGTTTCCGAACGACGTTGGGGATACGATTTGGAGGCGGACGAGAAGAGCAGACACTAGTGAAGTGATGAGCGCGGCAGAGGAACCGAGTCCCGTCTTGTGCACATCCACCAAAGTCGTCCCTGTCGGCATGAAACGAGGTAGTTGCGCCAGAGATGCCACTGTCCTAGACAAGCCGAGCTCTGCAAGCTATAGATTACGGCGTATTGATGAGAAGACTTGGTGTATATATCTATATCTGGGGCAGGGGATCACCTTTTGACTCTGAGAATAAAAATCATTGTCCCCGACGATGGTGAGGTCTAGACCAGCAGACAGCGCTTTCTTCAGCGCTGAAATTCCGTTGGCCTCAGCAGTCAACGCCAGAGTATGTCGAAGGGCCAGGTGGACAAATTTGTTTCTTGTCGTTCTGCATCATGAAATCGATGAACGCGTTAGAGAACATCAAGTAAACACTGACGACGCAAGTGCAGGCTCCACGGACAGAAATGGCTCGAATGAGACGGTGTACTCCCATACTGCCCCGATAAACTGCGGTGACCGAACGCAGATGCGATAGGGCCTGCCTGGTGAGCTATCCTGTACTGTCGTGTAGAATCGAGAGGAGGTAGAGACTACGGTTCCCGAATATGCAGGGTCAAGTATTAGATAGCCGCCCGCTATCAAGACCTTCCCTGGGGAAGACACGACGGTAGTGAAGACCATCTTGCGGCTTTTACCTCTTCTCGTCCTCGGGATTTATATGCAGAAGCTCGACAAGGTTTACTATCGGTCGGTGAATAGCTTGTGCGCCCGGTCGACCCATTTCGACAGGATCTTTCTATGTATATTGCCTATTGTCCTTGCCCTCCTCGCTCAAACCAAGCCTTTTGTTGCCCGCACGTGGCATTAGTGCAACCCGGACAGCGAAGCCGTAGCTGTACACTAACATTTCCCTCCCCTGCCCTGCACCGACGAAGATGATTTGCCACAATGTCTGCAAGCGCGCGAATAAAAATAGGCGAATCGTTCAACGACTCTGCTCGGTGGATTTCAATCCCATGCTAAACAGACTTTGACTTAAATCAATACCAGGGTCGGTTATGGGATGGATTTACCTCCTTGGCTTCTTTGCAATATTCAAGATCCAACTCGTATAATGTCTCTATATGATCGCTGGTGAATGCAATGGGCACCAAGACCACTTGTTTCTTCCCGAGCCGCGCCAAGCCCTTGATCGCCTCCCCTGTTTGCATACCCATCCAGGCGGATGGTCCGACTTGTGATTGCCACACCAATCGGTATGGATTGCTATGGCCAAGCCGCTCCATCACGGCAGCGACGGAAGCAGAAACTTCCAGTACATAAGGGTCACCTCGGTTTACGACAGACATTGGCAACGAATGTGCCGAGAATAAAATTACCGTTTCTGCTCGGGTGGAAGTAGGGAACTTCCCGAGGGCTGCTTCTACATTGTTTGCGACTGCCTGAAGTCAGCTTTTGGGTAAACCCTACGCGAGGTCTTTTCGTGGGGGGCGAACCTCTACGAATCCCGGATGTGTCCCCCATCTATCAATCACACTCCATTGAACATCTAAACCCATTTCGCCCGATTTGCCACGCCTATACAGTTCATTTAAGCTGCTTCCTGTCGTACTGCAGCTATATTGCGGATATTGCGTGAACGCCACCGCTCGTTTGACTCCGTCTGCCTTCATTTGCCGTGCCGTTTCTTTTGTCAGCGGCTTCGCGTATCGGAAAGCAACGTACGCCTTGTGCGGAGCTGTTTCTGGATGGAGCTCATCCAGGAGTCTCGCCATTCCGTCTCCTTGTAATTGCGTGTATTTAAGGATGGGGGAGCCCCCTCCAATTTCTTCGTATTGTTTTTCAATCTGGGGCGTTCTACGTTTAGCAATAAGCGGAGCAAGAACGCGTTGGAAGGGCAGCGGTATGAGGTCGCCGTCGGAGAAGAGATTCTTCAAAAAGTCGTGGGTTTCGCCAACCTTTGGAATGCTCAATCAATCAAGCGAAGTCAGGCGTGGAAGAACGCACGGTGGATGGTCCTCCCATGTTCAGCATGACGATTGCTAGTTCGAAATTGGTTGGTTGAGCAATGGTATACAAAGCGGATTTGCTGACCTGTTGGACTGGTGAACGTCAGCCATGGAGTGCAAGCGACTGAAAACAGAGACTTACCTACTCCCCGCAGGACGTGGACTGCGAAGTGAGGTGAAAGAGCGCCTTAACATATGATGATGCTGCTTGTAACGAAGCAAAATCATCTCGCTTGCACTCTGGTCCGTCGGACTGCATAATTAGTATTGATACATAAATGAGTGACTACGAATCGTACAGAAACTAACAAATGAGCGAATTATCAGCACCTAATATACAGACAAGCTCAAAGCAAATGTCCTATGCCCTTATGGCGGGTTCTGACGGCGTCGCTTTCCAGCCGGTATCGTTTGCACTGCCCTTTGGCATACGGGACAACGACCAGAAACGTCAGTCAACCATGGATCAAGACAAGTTTTCTAACAGTTTTCCAGTCAGCTTCTCCAAAAGTCAAGCAAACATGAAGACGGACATGAAAGACATGACCGCATTGAAGCAATCGCAGCGGTTGGGCACCCTCACCAGCATCCTCCAGCCGTAACGAGCCATTTCTCTCCTCTTCTGTTATTGACACTTCGTGGTTGGGCGTGACATCGTTAACCGGAATTTTATCGCCTACATTTTCGCGGTTCGCTTGCGTTTTTTGTTTGGGCGCTTCAAAATCATTCAGGCAGATGGCACAAGCCGCTCTGTTGTCTTCCAACACCACGAAAGGCAGTTCTCCCTGTTCCCAAACGCTTTCCCAGTTCGACAGCTCTTCTTGGTCTTCCGCTCCTACATTATCCATCGACTTTGCTGAAATATCTTTCCTGCCTCTAAAAGGAATACGTCGTAGAAATCTGAATCTAGGCTTGACAAGTGCTTTGCCTGATGGCAGTGGTTTGGGCGGATATGAATATACAGCCTCTGGCTTGGTCAATTCTCCGACACTAAATCCAGCTGGGGGTGGGGGTATGTACATAACCAAGGGAATTCGGTCCACAGCAGATTTAGACAATTTCCTGATCTCGGGGTTGATTGCCGTTGGGTTCTGTAAGGGATGGCGACCCAAAGCAATCAGAATGAGACTCCACATTAGCTAAAGCTGAAATCAGGGAGTGCAATGGGGAAACGAACTTTGAATGACGTACGTATATGATGGGCCCAATTACGAATACAAAAATCCCTAAAATGAAGACTTCCAGTACCATGAGGTACATGATGCTCAATATTCCAAACATAAGCCACCAAAGATGCGGTGATGTGCGACGGCAGGTCTTGACAGACGAATATTCAAGAATGTGAGCGGTGAGGAACCAACTCAACGTCATAAGAGAAGAAAGGAGTGTTAATCTGCCGATGAAAGTATGCAGTAACGAGAAACGTTGCGTGAAACCCACTTACCGAGAGAACAAACGATTGGTAGGTTGTGTAACTTGGCCCTGACTCCCGCTAGTTGTTTGCGTGTGCGCATTTGCACTTCGTGACGACGACGAATTCTGGGCTTGAAGCTGCCGTGAGGGAGCAACATGAGAGTGGTGTACGTCTCTTTGCCTGACGTTCCCGGCACGTGTCTCCTCGTCGTTCGGGCGACTGTGGGCATTGAGCATGAGCAATGAGACCTTTCACGGATTATTATCATCAACACGCACGATACCCGATTCTTTTTGTAGTCCCACAATTTCAAGACGGTTGAGAGGCTGACGCGTAACAGCCATATACAAGACCATATTCCTAACGGCCGATCGCATGCTGTCCATTCGCTCTGCTTGGGGTTGACTGTACTTCTAAAGTATGTGCCTGTCAAAGTCAACATGATAACAATGACAATAGCCTGTGAATCATCATAAGTCACTGAGGTAGAAGGCAGTTGCAATTGGTCGTACTTGGATAAAATTCCAAGCGAGGCCCTGTAGTAATGCGATCTGTAACTTCTGTTCTCGAGATGCATGTCGACCTAGACCAAAGAATGCTGCAATTCGAGAAGTGACCGGGAGTCTCTGTTCCCTTGGAGGGTCTCGAACAGAAGGCGGGGATGGTGGAGTAACCAAAGGCTCATTTGTGCGCCCCGTGGAAGGTGGTGTCGCTTCGTTTGTGCGAGGACTTTGGGCCGTAGTAGTCGAGGGCGTTATAGTAAGACTCATGCTGCCGTCGACGGAGAAAACTCTCCGATCTCGTCTGCTGGAAGCAGCCGCGGTCGCAGGTAAATCAATGGCGACGGCACCCCTGACAATGTCGCTGGTCGACCTCGATCTCCGCAGTGCATGTCGACCAAGTTCGTTAGGCATAGATCAGGTATAGGTGGTAGGGAGCGAGGGTATATTAATGTTGGTGAGAAACGTAATCCTAAGGGTCCACACAGCTTCCACGCCCCATCGACGCTCATCTACCCCGTTTAATCCTACAATCTATCGTCCTGTCACTTCACGCCATAATGGAGTTAGCGCTTGTGTAACAGTATTAGCCGCTGAATCAACGTTAGTCTTTGTAAGGATGCTAATTTCCACACTACGCACCTACTTCCATATTGTCCCTTTCCGTTCCGTCTAAAACTGTTTTCAGAAGCGATCGACTCCGCCAACGATCCGGATGAAACCTTCGGTGACTTTTCTCGACAAATGTCTTGAAGTCCTGGGGCGCCATGTAGTCTCTGACTCTTGCAAAGAACTTCTCGACAGCTCCCCAGTCCACGTCAGCAATATTGAATCGGGCGGGTGGAACGAGCACAGGCCAGGGCACGGACTCGATGTTAAGTGGCAGTTCAGTCCTGAACTTGGTCGAATCAAATTCCTCACTGAGAACCTTGTAGCGTTCTAAAGCTCTCTGGGTGGTCCAAGGCCCGAACGCCCATCGTTGTTGCTGCCGCCGACGTCTTTCGCGCTCCCTTCGAATGGTTTCCTCATCTACCTCTTCCCTCGTCTCCTCCGCTTCTCGATTAATTCGCGCTTTCCGTTCAGTCTCGTTCTTTTCCGTCATTCGTGACGACTCGGTTTTGACCCGAATGGTCTCTGCTTCTTGCTTCTCTCGCATCATGCGTTGTTTCGCAGCAGCCTCCCATATCGGCCTATCGGCCTCAAGCTCTGCAATTTTTTTCCGAGATTCCTCAATGGCAGCTTGTCTGGCTCGCTCGATTGATTCTGCATATTGAGCAGTTTCTGGCACTGCACCATCAAGATCGTGCCCTAGAGCATCTCCTGCGGTAAAAAGGATTAAAATAAGAGGTTATAATGAACAATTCGGTCACCTTGCATTAGATTGGCCGCTTCTGCAATCAGAGCGTCGAAGAGTTTCTTGTCTCTTTCCTCTCGCCGAGCAAGTTCTTGTTCTATCCTTTGTCTCCTCGTGTTTTCACGCTTTGAATCTGATTTTCGTTTAAGGGTCGAAGGGGGTAACGTACGCGCCCTTTTCCCATTCGGGTATACACAGGTTGTATGATCCTGCTCTCGTGAATTGGTCTGTTCAGACGCATTGGGTATCAATAATGGCTCCGGGATATCGGGCTCTGTCAGATTATCATCACCGCGAAAATTGCTGGTATATCGGTTCTTGACATACGTTTGCGTTTCTTAACACCTTGGCGGAAATCCTCCATAGTGCAAGAGAAATTATCGTCTCGTCGGAATTTGCCTCCATGCCTAGTATCTCGGAGAACATGCTCTGTACTGTTCGGCTGTGGCGGGGAGTCTATACTCATGCCGTTGACAATACTCATATTTACAGCCACTGGGCTGGGGTCTCGGCGGCTGCATAACTTTTTCCGCGAAGGCATGGGTGTTGATCGCTCAGGAGACAGCGTACTAGCACATCGTTTCCGATGAAAATGTTGCGGAATAGTTTTAGCGTTTGTAATGCGTGTTATTTGGGTGAGATGGGGCTGAGTCCGCACAAAGCATACATAGAGAGGATCCAATTTGTAGATATCCCATTGGTCTTGTGAACACTGAATCACCTCACTTCATGAAATAACGATGAAAATAAAACATATGTTTGATGGCGAACGTACCCACAGATGTTGATAGCTCGGGGCCAGGTTCCTTCGTCGTCAACACCATCGTCCAGGCGGGCGTTTGGAACATAGCGCCAGAAACTGTCTCCTCCGGGGGAAGTCTCGATTACTATGCGTCTTTGGCGACATAAATTGTCATTCACTGAAAGTCTGCGAATATCCGCGATGTCTTGTCGGGCGGTTGCAACCAAAGGATCGAAGGCAGCAAAATGCAGTGTTGAACCAGGCAAGCGAAAAAGGCGTTCTGGCTGAGTGGGATCCAAGAGGCCCGGTACGGACCCACTTATTTGGCGGGTGGACGCCATCTGCGCGTTGGTGGCACGCGTACAAGTTCGCCAGACGCGATTGACAAACAAATGTAAAGAATTGGGGATTTGACAGTAGTCACACACGTGTGATAGAATCACTGACCCAGGGCTTCACACTCTACACAACATTCTGCTAGCTTATACCTGCCAAATTCAGTGTGTAAATTTGCAAGGAATAGAACTCATTCAAATCAAATTGGATTGACTGCTCTACAATGTGGTGCAAGCAGAATTTTAATTTTCCTTTTCTGATACCCATAAATGAGCCTAGGAGTCCTAGTTTGGGGCATTAGGAAGGGAAAATTCAAATTCTGCTTGTGCCACATTTTAGAGCATAAGAAATGGGTTAACTTTGTCAAAGCATGGAGATGGCAACACATTGGTGCAGTGCTAAGTAAGGAAGTGCTTACATGTGTTGCTTTGTAATGTGCTGGTAGGCAAGTAGGAATGCAAGGGAATGCAATGTAGATTGTGTCTCTAGCTACTGTATTTATACATGTGGCTTATCTGCTATCTACTCTATGTGTAAGCATCATTACAAGTGCTGAGTGAGCTGATGAAACTTTGATAGTTATTATAATAGTCACATTAGATTAGTTACATTCATTACAATAACTAATGTAATGAACATCTCATCTAATCAACATCTTATCTTATTAGATAAGATTGATTAACTATTAATTAAGTATTTCATATTTAATCATAATAGCTTACATAACATAACATGTGGTTTGTGACAAATGTCACAACATGTCATAACAATGTGACAATAGTGTGACACTGTGACATGACATGACTCATAACATGTCATATAGAATGTTATGGAATATGTATTAATAAGAATGACTCATCAACAGTACTGGTATTATGTGATAGGTAGATTACACTGTACTTAGGTTAGGGTTTCTGAAACATAAATAAGGAGGGCATTCTGAGCAACTATCCCCTCAGTTTTTCATAAACTAACACTTTAGTAAGGCAAATACCTAGCTAAGAATGTAAGTACATTGAAACCTTACTTAGCTAGTGTAGTGCACTGCTGCCTTTGTTTCAATATGAGCAATTATATTGAGTAATGTGCAGTCATTGCTGTGTCATATATGATGTCATGCACAGTCATTGCTGTACATGTCCATGGAGATCTTTATGAGATCCCAGGAGATATCCAAAGATAGATACATTAACCCCATATAGATACATTAACCCCATATAGATTAATCCCCATATGTAATCTCCACTTCATGATTTTCAATATGTTCTCTAACATGATGATATGTGATGTCAATATGTTTGGTTCTGTGTTCTTGAGCAGGATTCTTGGCTAAGAATATTGAACCTTGGTTGTCAACCTTGAGTTCAATTGGTCCAGTGTCAAATCCTATTTCATTAAACAAAAATTTTATCCACATGAACAATCAGACAGACTCATATATTTGGCAACAAGGCAACAGTTTTCTGTTTTCTTGAAATCCAGCTTTATTTCATCTTTCATTGCATTAATCCAGTCATTATATTCTTCTGGATTTGATGTTTTATTTTATTAATGTTAGGACAAGCCACACACAACCACAAGCCTCGCAGAGAAGAGTGAGGATAAGAGAATAGATTAGACACAATAGACTAGTGACCTGGTGTAGAGGAAACTATCTAGAGTCTTAGAGACTCCTACCTACGACGCTCCACCTTATATACCCCAACCATGGTCTGTGCGCAGCAGCCTCATGCCCTAGGGCTATGCGCGCGCAGCAACGGAACCATGGCGACTATCTACGCCTTCCCGCGATCCCGTGTCCCCATCCGGTCCTTATTGTATCCTTATTGGCACAGCCCCTGGCTGACTAACCGCTGACCTAACCGATGGGCGCCTTGACATAGGGGTTGGCGCCTACGAGTCTTGTATACCTATGCGTCCATAGGGCTCCAGAGAAAAGATAAAAATATAGAAAAGTCGCCATAAAATCGTAAAGTCGTAACATGACCCCCCCCTTAAGACTTCACGTCCTGGGAAGTCAGTGCGAGGATATCGTCCTAGGAATTTTTGCAAGGTCTCTTGCAAACGCCTTGTCCGTGTCCAGTTCATCATAAATCAATTTGCGGTCGCCTTTCCACCGCTGCCAATTCCGTTGGAGTTTTTCGAGGTATTCCCTCTCGAACTTGCCATTTTCCCATCCAAACAGTCGTTTGGGCACGTGCACCTGAGTGTGATTTTGCCATTGCCGGTAATCCATGTCGCGTACGTTAACCAATCGACGCGGTGATGAGCGGTGTCCCGCTGTGACAGTGTAGTGACCTTGTCACGCGTACGCGTCATGCTATGCGAGAGAAGTCCTACCGGCTCCGGGACTATATACGCGCTGAACCCGTCACTTACGATCTGGCTGATATCTTAGGAGGTCCGCAGCGCTCGCACATCCGCACGCATTCGGAGTCGCACATCGGTCATACGCTCGCACATCCGCACGCATCCGCAGCGCAAGCCGCCCAATAGTAGCAGTCATACCCGTACCCTTTCGCGTTACCAGTGAGCAACGTCCGCACTTGAAGACTACCGGCGCACACACCCGATTATCCGAAAGCCCGCGCTGACTAACGGACGTGCCGCATCGGGAGTTTACTGCCGCATTCGACATCTCCGCACCGCCACTTCCGTAATAGGCAAGTCCGCCTTCTGAGCACCGCGATCGGGATCCGTTTAGCCGCATGCGCATACTCTCGGCGGGTAAAGCCAATAGCCCACCCAAGACAGCGGGACGAAATCTTCATGGCTTGTTGCGTCGATCAGCGAAATACAACAAAAAGACTATATCGGGCATGAAGGGTCGAGTTCAGGGAACAGGTTCGCGGACACCCGGGAATCCATCAGCGCTTATCGATAATACACCGGCGGTCGATCATTGGCTGACGCTTTCATTACGCTAGCCGCCCTTAGGCACGACGCCAATACGGTCAGGGTTTTGCTACGGAGTCGCACGCCGAACGAAAATTGTAAAGAAAATGCTCGCGCACTAAACCGGATCGGCCAGCGTCTTTCAAGTTAACGGATTTGGAAACGCCGCGCGTCCACAAGAAAAGAATTTCAGAGTACACTTGCGTCAGTAGGTAGAAAAATGTATATAAACCCTCTTGTTTCGTAGTAGAAATATCATATCATACCCACGCAGTTATCCGCTCACGTCTCGTTCGCCCGCGCTCTCTTTTTCCTTTCTCTCTTGCGTTGCGCCCTACTTCCTCGTCGTTCCAGCCATCGTCGAGCCCGCGTTGCGGAAAGACTGGTGCTGCTCGTCGTTGTTGTCCGCGACCCGCTACCGTTATCAGTATCCGCCCTCGACGTCGACCGCGACCGCCACCACTTATCGCCTTGCGCCCTCGTCACGTGATTCGTCCGCCATCCGACATCCGCTATCCGGCGCATCGCTCCGCAGCGCGCGCTACAAAGAACCGCCCCGCGCACGTCCGCTCCGCTCATTTTCGCTACGTATCGCATATCCGTGCAGCGTGTTTTCTGACTCGGGTTAACGGGACCTTCTTCACTAGCTCACCACCTCCCTCCTGTCTACCTGTCGCTTTGATAGAGTAGAGTGTTATTAGCGGAGCGCTGGGATTTGCCTTGTGGAACTTCTGAACCTCTTTCTTAGCGTTATCGAGGTTCTCAGCAGGTTCCCAAGTGGATTCTTCTATAGGATAATTTTTCCACTTGACAAGGTATTCTAAGCGTCCACCACCACGTCCACTGACTCGGCTGTCCATGACTTCTTCAACCTCGTATTCGTCGTCCTGCGATTCTTCCACCATTTGTAACTCTTTTCATTGAGCTATCTTATCCTTTTGAGTGGGAAAAACAGGTTCCTTATACGGTTTGAGGTGAATCTCATTGAACACGTTATACACCTTCCATGAAGCCGGAATTTTCAACTGGTACGCGGATGCGCCAACCTTCTTGACAATCTCCAGGGGACCGACAAACTTGCCATCAAGCTTTTTGTAGCGCGAATAGTAGGCAGATTTTCCATGCTGAGATACACCTTGTCGCCAGGTTTGTATTCTCGTGCTGGTGCCTTATTCTCATCGTACCGCTTTTTCATACTTTCAGCGGTTTTATTCAGCACCTCTGTTGCCTTGGCATCTATGTCCTCAACCTGTTTGGCAAGCTCCTCAACTGCCACGACCGTAGGTGTGTGAAGTGGATTTAAGCCCTTATTGGGATGGCGTCCATTATTCATGAAGAACGGTGAGTATCCTGTTGACGCGTGTACCCGATCATTGTGACAGAACTGTGCCACAGCCAGCCAATCACTCCAGTTGTCTTGACGGTGGTTTACGAACATGGTCAAAAATTCCTTGACTTCCTGATTGACCCGTTCCGTTTGTCCATCTGTTTGTGGGTGATATGCAGTAGAACGGTTCGCCTTGATACCCAACATTCCATATAAGTCATCCATGAACTTGGAGACAAACTGAGGTCCTCGGTCGCTGATTACTTTTCGGGGAATTCCATGTTCTCGGAATACGTGATCTCGAAACAAGACTGCCACGCCTTGCGATGTGATGGTTGATGTTGTCGGGAGAAAATAAGCCTTTTTGGTGAATCGATCCACTACCACCATAACCATGTCATTGCCTTTCGATTCCGGTAAGGGTCCAATTAAGTCGACAGAAATAATTTCCCAAGGCTCTGAAGGGATTTCATTTGGATGTAATGGAGCTGCTCTGGCCTGTCGGTCCGGTTTAGCGCGTTGACAAGTTTCACATCCCGGAATGTATTTTTCAATGTCCTTACGCATGTTTGGCCACCAATAATCCTGAGTTATTAATTCCAGTGTTTTGACGACTCCAGAATGTCCCCATGAATGGACTAGTCCAATTAATTCCCCTCTAAGCCGATTGTTGGCGGGTATGTAAACGCGTCCTTTCCATTGCACTATCCCTTTGTCGATGACATAGTCCGGATCTCCTTTTTCCAATCCTTCACGCACTTGTGACTCCCATTGCCGTTTTGTTGTTTTTGCAACTTCTTCCAACAGTTCCTCAATTGCTTGGTCATCGTCCAGAAGTCGTACAAATAGGTGTTCTTTTAGGAGAATGACACCTTCATTATCGTTCTGTCCTCGTGCGTGTCCTGCCCATCGAGATAGCAAATCTGCTTTAGAGTTTGATTTACCAGAATGGTGTTTAATAATGAAATTGTATTCCTGTAAATCTGTAACCCATCGAGCTTGTCTTCGATTGAGATTTTGCGCCTTCCGGAAGTACGTCAAATTCTGGTGATCCGTCAAAACTTCTACTATCTCCTTTGTGCCTTTAAGATAATGGGACCATTCATAAAATGCATGCATCACCGCTAGCATCTCCTTGTCATAAATCTCATAATTCCGTTCGGCATCATTGAGAGCCTTGGAAATAAAAGCCACCGGCCTCCATTGCTGGTTTTTTCCTTGTTGGGACAAAATTCCGCCAATCGCAAAATCTGAGGCATCCACTTCGACTCGAAATTGTCCCTCATCATCAGGAATTTTAAGGACTACCTCCCTCGCCACAAGGTCTTTCAGTCCCTGAAAGGCCACAGATTGGAGTTCCGTCCACAACCAGTCCACTTTTCCAGTCAATTTGGTTAAAGGTTTGGCCACCTGAGCAAATCCCTGCACAAATTGCCGGTAGAAATTAATAAATCCAGGAATTGCTGTAGTTCCTTTTTACAAGTTGGCTCTGGCCAAGACGTAATTGCATCAACTTTGCCTTTTTCCATTCGAATTGAGTCTGTACTAATGACCAATCCCAAGAAGTCGATCTGTGGTTGATCAACCAACACTTCTCCGGTTTCAAGGAAAGTTTATGATTTTCCAATTTTGCCAAAATGCGGTTGACGTGACCTGTGTGTTCCTTTTGAGACTTTGAGAAAACCAGAATGTCATCCATGTAAATAACAACCCATCCTTCGGCAATTTCCTGTCGGAATATATCGTTCATCATGGTCTGAAACGTTGCTGGTGAATTGGTTAACCCGAAAACATGACCAGTGGTTCAAACAGTCCGCGATTGGTCCGGAAGGCCGCTTTCCATTCGTCGCCTTCCTTAATTTGGACGTTGTTGTAACCCCATCGGATATCCATTTTGGAGAAAATCTTGGCTTGTGACAATTTATCCACTAATTCCCCAATGAGTGGCAAGGGATATCGTTTTTAATTGTCATCTCGTTCAACCGTCGGTAATCCTGTACTGGTCGCAATTTTCCATCTTTCTTTTTGACAAAAAAGAATGGTGATGCCATTGGGATTTACTTGGTTGAATGCGTCCTGATTCCAAGTTCTCCTTAAGGAATTCATCCAATTGCGTTTGTTCATCCCTGTTTAGTGGATATATTTTACAATCCACTGCCTTTGAACCCGGCACTAGCTCGATTGCGTGATCCCAAGGGTGCTGCGGTGGCAATTCGTCAAACGTTTCTTTTTCAAAAACCTTGCGATGTCCCAAATAATGTTTTGGCACTACCTCCTCCAATGAACGCTTTGTCGCCGCCTTTGCCTCTTTTGCCGCTATGTCCGTAGCTACGGACCGAGTTTTCAACTCCGGTTCTCCAATGTGTATTGCGAGGAGTTTTTCGCCCTTCTCAAGCGGTTCCATGGGATCTACTTCATCTTCTGGATTTTCTACGTGGGAACGATCCCAACACGTTCCTGGACACCTTGTGAAACGTACTTCTTGCTTCTTCCAATCCATAACTGGATTATGATGTTGCAACCAATCATGCCCCAAGAAGATATCCGTTTTTCCTAGTCCGGCAACCCCACATTCCATGATCTCCTCATGGGTACCTATCCGTAATTTGAACTGGACCATGTATTCCAGACTCCCCAGGGCATTCCTTGTTCCATCCGCATTATACACCGCATGGGTCGAAGGAGTTTCCGTTTGTTAAGTTTGTGCCGTTCCACAAACTCAGTACTGACACAAGACCCTGTACAACCTGAATCTACTAGCGCAACAATATTTATTTGCATTCCGGTGTCCATAGTTGTAATGGTCCCTTTTAAATTCATTTCTTGTTGTCCTGTGGCCTTGACGACACTCTGCCTTAACCATGTTAGGTTCCATAATGCTTCTGCTTCTGTTTGTTGGTTTAATTCATTAACCAAACTTTCAGTAACTTCATTAAGCCGCTTGTTATGAACCCATTCCTTCAGACATTGCACCGCAGTGTCTTTGTCCTGTTGCCAAATTCTTCGTAACACCCATGCGGGCGACCAAGTCTTTATCCTGGGTTTTGCGCTCACACTCAAGTTTCTGATCCGATGGACATATGACGAACATTCATATAACAATTCCGGTACACTAATACAAGAATCTTTGTCCGTGATTGAAACTCTATCAGCCAGCAGCGCGGAGCGCTTGCCTACTGGCTGTCGCCAAAACCCTTTTCCTTTCCGTATTCCTTCCATTGCTCCTCCGTGAGCTCTTCCACTTTTAATTCCCGGATACGGCCTTTTCCCTTCTCTTTCTTATTGAACCGCCTTGGTTCTGGGCAGTCCCTGGCAAAGTGTCCCTCTTTGCCGCAATTATAGCACGCCCCGTGCGTCGTTTCGCTTTGTCAACATCCATAGCGTTTGGATCTCTGCTGGATGTTGCCATGGTGGGCATACTGTGTTGTATCGGTGCCTTGCTTTCTTTAGCCACCGGTGTCTCTTTATATTCATTACGGCTTTTCTTTTCACCGTATGCCTCCTTAGCCCTGCGATATATTCATGCCAATTGCACCGCCCGATCCTGAATTGCTTTCAGGGACGCATCGTCAGCCAAGTTTCCATGCCTGATTAATTCTCCACCCAGCGCAGGATTAATTCTATTGAGGAAATGATCCTTGAGTGCATTCTCACCCCAGCCCACCAACGGCGATAACGCGTTGAACTTGATGATGTAATCCTCTATTGGAGTATTTCGTTGCTCCAACTTCATCAAATCATCCGTCGCGTGCTGTTTGGTTTCGGTGGACATGAAAAATTCGTGCATTTCTGTTTTAAAAGCCGCCCAGGTAACCCATGGATATTTGTTGATATTGGGTGGACGCGTCCATTGCAACGGTTGGTCTTCTGGTTGCAGAGGTAATCTATGTCCGTTGTTTATTTCCCTCCATGTCAAATCCAAAGGGTAACGGGTAGGGATGCGTGCATGTTTTGCTTCATACTCCTCGTCTGCTTTCTGGATTTCTTGGAGTTTAACCCCAGCCCATTCTCCTGCACGATTCCCTTTCCCTTTCCTGGTTTGGTATAAACATATGACAATGCGCCTCCGGACCGTTGTTTCCCGTGCCAGTGTAAAATAGACCTCCATGGTTCTCAACCAGTTGTCTACCTGACTCGGGTCACCTTCAAAGTGATCCGGCATTTCCGCCTTTGTTAATGGAGCCGGCGTTGGACGCGGGTGTGTACGTTGCCACTCCTCCAAAACATTGGTGAGAAGTTGCCCAAAGCCATTGACAGTTGCCATCCTGGATTCCTCAATGTCGTCGATTTCCTGTTGCCTTTGCGCTACGGTATCCTGGTTTGTTCCAGTCAAAGGAATTTGCGGCGGCAAGGGGTGCGGCATGACCTGCGTATATCTGATTAGGAAATCCCTGAGTCCTATGGCCATCTGAACCGTCCATTGAAAAGCACCAACGTGGTATTGACCATATCCTTTGAGGATCCAGTCCTCCATCTGAGTCCATGCATTTAGTCCCTGAGACACGCGTTCCACATGGACACATCCTTCGCGTCCATAAGTTTTTCGTGCTCTTACATTTGCCTGCAAGTCTCTCATACGACTGTCAAACTGATAGATTTCCTGGATCTGCGGGTATGCCGGCCACTCAAACTTATTCCAGTGTTGTTTTTTGAACATGACCAAATAGCAGAATCCCGGGATATCCGGGTGTAAAATTTCACTACTTGACTTGGCTACAGGGTACGGATACGCATGCTCTACTTCATTGGCTACCGTCCGACGCCAATGGTCTATTTCTCGCCGCTTTTGTGCCTGATCCAAATTACTAGGTCCTGCTTCGATCATCCAATCTTCAGCCATTGTCACCGGTCCGTCATGCCAGTTCCAATCGCCGCCGCGAGTACGCATGATTGCGTTGAACTCTGCTTTTTTGGCTTTGATGGCTTCGGCATACGTGGGAACCTTCGGTGGAACTGGAGGTGGTGTTGATTGTTTCGAGGTCCTAGGTGGCGTAGATCCAGTGATCAGATATAAGACCGGGTTAGGCTTGCTGACACGTACAGGGACGCTGGATAGCTCCGCGTCACCACCCTCACATTTGATGGACAGGGTTGATCCAGTGTACGAACGGGCCTTCTTCTTTTTCTTGTTTCGGCAGAAGAAGCCCTTGCCTCCCCATTGGGCTCGCTTATTGTACGTTCCCCTGGCAATCATCTCGTTGATGCTGCCCCAGTCCCAGATGTCGTCGCCGTCCTCTATCCGAATCATGAACTCTTCAAGTACATGAAATCGGTCCCGTTGGCAGTTGTCCTGGAGGCTGAACCGAGCAAAAGGGTTTCGGAGCTCGGTGTTCCATGAAGCGATCTTGGTGACTGTGGGCCAGGCGGGCCAGTGATACAAGTCATAGTATTCCGGTTTGAATAGATACATGTAGCAGTATCCAGACTTTCGCCAATGGTAATTGGGCCGGTCCTCATTTGTTGGGACCCCTGGTAACATGACCTGTTCCTGGTTTTCCACCCAGTGCTCCATGTACTCTTTCTTAGTCCGAATTCCCCAATCGGCCAAGTGCAGATCCATGAAGTCATCCCATTCCGGGAGCATGACTCCATCATTGTCCGGGCCGGTGTGATTTTCCAAAGAGTTAGGTTCCGTATCCGGACATGAGCTTGATGGACCTTTCCTCCATTCGTACATATACGGGCATACCGCGTCATGCGGCCCGAGTGCTTGACCTTGATGTTGCCGTTCGAGGCGTGCATCAATTTATTCCGTTCTTTTGCCGTTAAGACCAGACCATCGTGTTTTAGGGTAAACACGTTAAACCCTTGCAATAGTAGCAACACGTTGGAGGGGGAATCGAAAACCGCCTCCCTGACATCTGGTTGGTCGACGAGCTGTTCCAATACTTGTTCGAGCACCCGTCGGTCTGCTTCCAGTTCGCGTTCCATCTGTTGGAACCGTTTCTGCTTTCTAAGCGCCTCGCGCTTTCTTGCATGAGGATTTCCCATGCTTCCTCCTGCTCTCGGAAGGCCGCTTCCTCAAGCACCTGTCTTTCGTATGCTGCTCTGCGCAGCCTGAGCTTTTCTATTCGGCGCTGCTCCTTGCGCCAGTAGTACCATGCGCGAACGTGCGCATCGTTTTGTCGGTAGTCGACCGGCTTGGCTGACTCGGTTCGTTTGTGGGGCAAAGGGCACCCCGCCGCCCATTCTAGATCGAAGACTTTCCCGATCTCCATCAGGGACATAGCTGCCCCTGGCAATACGTAGTTGAACAATTGAGCCATTGTTCCGGATCCCAAATCCAAGCGTGTTCCAAAAATAGTAAGACGTCCCAAGTAGGGAGATGTTGCCTCTTCTTCTGTAACTGTACTTCCAAATACAGTCACTGTCCGATGCGGTCAATAACGCACCCACACTCGAATGTTCGATTTATTTCCGTCAACTGACCCAAAGAGGTGGTACCGGCGTTTCACTCTAGTGTCCTCGTGCTCAGATCAAAAGATCCGATACGTAATTGGTGTCTAGAGACTGTATGCCTTGATATACGGCACCCCAATGGATTGTCTTTGCCGGTTCCAACGGCTTTTCCGAAGTCCTAATGTAGCTGCCGGGGCGACCCTGCCTGGTCCACAACCCAGCACGCGACTACTCTCGTTTAGAACTTTTTTATAGACAGAGTGGTCCCGCAGTCAGTCGTGACTACGTTGTTGACTATGTCGATATTGAGGCTGAAGACGGTCTCGTGGTGTAACGAGCGCCTTGTCAGACGAATAAAATTTTGGTGGAACGCTTCGACGCTGTGAGCGACAACGAGCAAGACGTGCTCGGCGCTGTGTCAAACGACGAAGGGTGTGGTTGAAAGACTCTAGATAATGTTAGGACAAGCCCACACACAACCACAAGCCTCGCAGAGAAGAGTGAGGATAAGAGAATAGATTAGACACATAGACTAGTGACCTGGTGTAGAGGAAACTATCTAGAGTCTTAGAGACTCCTACCTACGACGCTCCACCTTATATACCCCAACCATGGTCTGTGCGCAGCAGCCTCATGCCCTAGGGCTATGCGCGCGCAGCAACGGAACCATGGCGACTATCTACGCCTTCCCGCGATCCCGTGTCCCCATCCAGTCCTTATTGTATCCTTATCGGCACAGCCCCTGGCTGACTAACTGCTGACCTAACCGATGGGCGCCTTGACATAGGGGTTGGCGCCTACGAGTCTTGTATACCTATGTGTCCATAGGGCTCCAGAGAAAATAGATAAAATATAGAAAAGTCGCCATAAAATCGTAAAGTCGTAACAATTAATAATTGCTTTAGCAATAGCTCTATATCTGGAATATTATGTGTTTCCTGATTTACAGTGACCCTCAAAACTGTTGTGGGTAAAATAGGGACAAATAAATAAAAATAAGGATATGATAGCCCTACTTCTGAGCTTTAATTTAATTTAATATTGAACATATGTATTTGGTTATGTTCTGGCTGAGATATAAATTCCTGAAGTAGGTGATACCATTGCAACAGTTTTGTGGCTGACAGGTGAAAGCTCAAAACTGGTATCTGGATGTCATGTGACTAGGCTTTAAGTCATGTGACCTACACCAAATATGCCCAAACAACTCTAACAACTGACCATGAAGTCCCTCTCTACTGCCCAGCAATCCCACATTGTCTCTCTCCTCAGTGCTGGACATTCTGCCCACCAGGTCTCTTCCATCACTGGTGTCCATCATTCTACCATATCTAGGATTCACAGGAGACACTGCCCTTACCTTCCCAAGTCATCCAGAGGTTGTCCATGGAAGCTTTCTGACAGAAATGTCAACCATGCCATCTGACTCATCAGCTCTGGCAAGGCTGACACAGCTGTGGGGGTTGCCAGAGCCCTTCAAGACATCATAAACCTCTCTCTGCTGAGACAACTAGGAGACACTTAAAGAAGGCCAGGATGAAGGCTGTGGTGAAAAAAAGCCCCTTCTAACTGCAAGACACAAGATGGAGAGGATGGACTTTGCTTTGGCACATAAGAATTGGACTGTGGGAGGGTGGTATGATCAGACAAGACAAAAATCAATAGGCTAGGGTCAGATGGGAGGAAATGGGCTTGGAAGAAGGCAGGGGAGGGCTCAGTGATAGGCTGGTGAGTGGGACAGTCAAGTTTGGGGGAGATCAGTTATGATTTGGGGGTGTATGATGTGGAAGGGGCCTGGGTATGCTTGCAAAATTGATGGAGGATGGATGGGGACCTTTATGTGTCCATGTTAGAGGAAGACCTTCAAGCAAGCCTGGAGTATTATGGCAAGAGTGCAGAAGACAACCTGCAAGAATGCCAAGACTTAGTTTAAAGACCATGAAATTGAACCTCTGCCATGGCCTGCACAGTCCCCAGCCCTCAATCCAATTGAACAATTGTGGACACATGTCAAGAGGAGGCTGGCAGAGTATGAGAGATCCCATCAGGCATGGGAGAGGGTGGAGGTTGAGTGGAATAAGATTGAGGCAAAGGTATGCCAGGACTTGATTGAGAGTATGCCTAGGAGGGTACAGGCAATGATACAAGCAAAGGGGGCTACACAAAGTACTAGAATATACCAATATTTTATCAAAATATGCCAGCCACAAAACCATTGCAACCATGTGCCGCATCACATCTGCAAGTATCTGCTGTATCTGTTCTTATCCATGTCTACAGTCATGATTATCACACAGCATGTGTTACAGAGATCTGCTCTGCTCAGCCCTGCTCTGTTCAGATCCATTCAACTCCACTATGTATTGCATATCTGCACTGTGTGTTTCTAACTGGGATTGATGGGACCTTCTCTACTAGCTCACAACCCCCTGTCAACCTGTTGCCCAATACTGTAGAGTGTTACTACCATTGATAATGGTGTGAGCAAATTCATCTGTTTTTGTGATTTTTGTGATTTCTGTTGCCCAAGATGTCATAATTGATTGGATAACCATTTCAGGCATGGTTTGGGTACTGCCTTTGCTTTGGCTTCTTCTTTGTTTACATGATCTGTGTTAGGATCACAATCCTAGCCCCTCAAATTTGGTTTTACTCTATAGTCATCTGGGATGACTGCTACATGCTTTATAACAGGCCAGGGGCCTTATAAAATACAAAGGGACACCAATGGTCAAGTCAGCACATGGGAGTGCTCACCAGAGGATGAGACAATGGTTGGACAAGCCAGCCAATACTATATATGGAAGGACAGCCAGACTAGGAAGGTGGATTGCCACCTTGATGGTATCATACTCAGCATCAGTGCATCAGGAGGATCAGTGGATCAAAGCCATCATGCATCAGACAAGACACAGGGCAGCACACATATCTATAAAAGATCACAAGGCAATGCATGAAGCATTGAGGCATAGCCCCTTATGGACAGGGATCTAGTGCAGTCTGGAATGGGTCTATGAGTGGAGTCATAGTGGCCATGCCCATATGTGCAGCAACTGTGGCAGTGCTAACATTTAGGACCCCAACAATAGACTTTAGAGAGGAGAGGAGAGAGGAGTGGAAACCTGAGAGAACTCAACTGAGGACTCTGGGTGATAATTGCTCAGTTTATATACTACAAGGGTGGTCTGTCCACCACTCTAATAATAATATCTACACTGAATAAGTATGAGTAAAGGATATAGCATAAGTGGCCCCTGCTGCTGTGCATTGGTAAGCCTGAGTCATAGTCCATGAGTCATTGGTCTGGTAGTCCATAATCTAATCTAATTGTTATCTAATATAATATAATCTTAGCACTGACTAGATAAGATAGACACCACCTGACTAAGATGTTTGGCTACAGCTACTGTAAAATACATGAAAAAGAATAAAAATGTCTTAGTGAAATGAAGCATTTGAGAATGAGTCATGACAAGACTGTTGGAAGGTTCCTGAAACCTCTTGGCTGGTGAGCATGTTATTGATGGGTGTGCACATGCAATGGCATGTGATGTGGGAAGCAGTACTCTTCAACTTGTTTCGAACTTGTTTATCACGCCTCACCCTCACTACCGACCGCACCTTTACTATGAAGACGGACCGATGCTCGCTCAGAAAACAATTACAGCGAGCAATTTCAAGTTCAGTTGGCGATGAGACTGCCGAAAGGACGTCGTAATATTATCAGTTGGCTGGAATCTTTTCGGCAGGACCACGGCTGGACATTCATGGTAGAAAGTCGGGCTTCTCGTCGAGCGGGGTAATGTTACTTTCTGTTCGTTTTCATCTTCGTAGTCTCAGTGAAACCGTTTCTTATATCTCATTCTGCGCAATGTACAGCATGGACGCCATTCTTTCTAACTTACTTTATTTCCTTTCTCGAGTAGCTACATTTATTCCTTTCGATTCCTTTGTTCGCCAATCGTATAACTCATGTACTTGAGTACTCGTTCACTTAGACGAGTTTTGCTTCTCCAACTCGTTAATCAACGCTCTTCTTCTTCATCATTCTCAAACCTTTGTCTCGTTTGATTAGCGTCTAACTCTTTGTCCAAAAAAAAACAAAAAAAAAAAAAAAAAAAACCCAAAAAACAACTGGCTGGAGCGGACCAGGACTCTGCTGTCGCTGTTGCTTAGACGACTACGACGGGGCATCGATACCGTTAACTCTCAGTTCTGGCTCCTCCTGTTGTCAGAGTCATC